>PISX010000425.1:181280-287699 GCA_004024625.1 Mellivora capensis | reverse complement strand
TATATACAATGGAGTATTATGCCTCCATCAGGAAGGATGAATACCCAACTTTTGTATCAACATGGATGGGACTGGAAGAGATTATGCCGAGTGAAATAAGTCAAGCAGAGAGAGTCAATTAGCATATGGTTTCACTTGCTTGTGGAGTATAAGGTATAACATGGAAGACATTGGGAGATGGAGAGGAGAAGTGAGTTGGCGTAAATCGGAGGGGGAGACAAACCATGAGAGCCTGTGGACTCTAAGAAACAAACTGAGGGTTTGGGGGGGAAAGGTGGGGGTGGTGAGTGGGTATTCAGTGAACCTGGTGGTGGGTATTAAGGAGGGCACGTATTGCATGGAGCACTGGGTATGGTGCATAAACAATGAATTTTGGAACACTGAAAAAATAAAATAAAATTTTTAAAAAAAGAAAGAAAGAGCAAGTAAATGCGCTCTGAGTTCAAATTAAAAATTTTTGCCACTATAATACTTTAAAATATTAGTTGTACTATTTACTGCTTCTAAAATAAATATAGAGAGAATATTACCAAGAGACATGTTAAATGAACCACTCTGAAAAATATGCCAAATACAGGACAGAAAAATGACTAATTCTTTTCTTACAGCAACTCATCAAAATTGACTGTCTAGTCATTTGCATACCCCTAACTCTAAGCTAAATTTGGAAGCAATCTCACTAAAATGAGAAAACTCACCCACCAGCTTAATACTCTCTTAATATTTCAGCGTTGACATTATGATATTCTTTTGCAGTACAACTAAAGATGGGTTTTCATAGATTTCTTCTTCTAAGCTTTCATTTATTTGATCCAAAATCTCTACTTCAAAAACAATCAAAATAAAACTAAACTCTTATTTCCTGCCATAGGATTGGTTCATTGTGAAATCTAGTTGCTGAATGTTTGAAGTCATTATGGAAAAATTGACATTTCTTATTGTGCAATGTCTAATTCATATTATTCTGTACCTCTTGAAAGTGTTTCCTTTTTCTTTTTCTTTTAAGTAAGCTCTACACCCAACGTGGGACTTGAACTCATGAGCCTGAGATCAAGAGTTGCATGCTCCACTGACTGAGCCAACCAGGTACCGCCAAAAGATATTTTCTTAAAGGGGTGAGACCACTAACATAACTTACCCTTCCTACCTACCATCCAGAAATACTCAGGTAAAAAGAAAAGAACTATGGATGGGTAAATAACAAGAAAAGCCTACCCTCAGCAACTATTAGATTCAGAAATAAACTAAAATAATGGTGTTTGCATGGCACTTTGATTTTACTTGATGTACTGTTTTTACTTATGATTTTACTTGATGTACTGTTAACCTTTTAAGGTTACATAAAGCATGAACTCCCATTCCTAAGAAGGGAAAATGAAACAGAAATCACTTGACGGGTCACACAATGAGCTTGCTGTGGACTAAACTGTGTCTCACCCCCCAATTCATACTGAAGCCCTAACCCCCAATGTGACTGCATTTTGGAGACAGAGCCCATAAGAAAGTAATTAAAGTTTAAAGGAAGTAATTAAGATTGGTTCCAGATATGAAAGAATTAGTATTCTTCCAAGGACAGCACTCTCTCACTGTCTCTGGATGCATTCAAAGAGGTTAGGTGAGCATACGGCAATATGGCAGCTGCTTACAGGCCAGAAATAGTCCTCACCAGAAACCAACCATGCTCAAGTTCTAATCTAGGACTTCTAGCCTCCTGATCTACAAGAAAATAAATGTCTGTTCTTTAATCAATCTATACTATTTTGTTATGGTAGCCCAAACTAAGAGCTAATGATCATGAAACTTCTCCTAGAACCAGTCTTTTGACTCTTTGTCTTGTGTTATATCAAAGTGATCAGTACTGAAGTACTGAGAATGATTATTTAATTCTCAAGCAATTTTTCCTGGACTTTTAATTGTGACCATCCCAAAAGCTGCTATGTCTTCACCTTCCATCAAATAACAGAAGTATTATTGCCATGAAGATACTCCTTAGAGGGGAAAATGGAAACATCATCATTAATGTGTGACAATTCCTATGGATTTCTCTCTAGCAATAAACTTTTAAACAATTCCTTTAAAGAAAAAAAAAACTACACTTGTTATTGGGGAATGATTTTCTTATGCTTAATGTTCCCTTCCTATGAATAGAGGTAAGCCCTCTCTCCACCACCATTCAAACTTACCTGGTACATTTTTATAAAGAATAACTCCAATTGACTCAACTCTTTTTTCTCTTTAGATAAGCTTATCCAGCAAAAGCACAAATTTTTTGCTCTTCTGTGTTAAAAATCTCACTTCAGCAGTCCTTCCATGTAAAGAAGCCCAGGGCCTAGTAGATAAGCGTTACCTGCAGTCAGGATATTGTTAGAAAATTTGGCTCCCACACTAAGCCAATTTAGCCACACTAAGTCAACTTTATTGTCAATAATAAAGGTGACATTTTGGCTCCAGTATTTACTGTTTAATTTTTAAGCTTTCCTAAATTATTCAAAAAGAGGAAAATCAGTGTGTTATTTAATGCAAGTCCTTCCAGAAACCACCAGCATAACTGCAGGACAAACCTTTGTATTCTATTATCTCTATCATTTGAGAGGCCAGGAGAAAACATGTACCTTAACGGAGGTGGAATTATCCTTGCAATGACTGCAGTAAATGTTTGTTGAAGGGGAAAAAAATGGAAAGAGAAGATATACCATATATACCCAGTTTTAATGGAAAGCCTATTTCTGCCATATACATTAGAGAAATTGTTCAAGAACAGTTCATCCATGTGAAAATATTAGCACTGTAATTCTGCCAAGGTCAGTAAGACCTAGTGATTTGCTGAGATATCACCTTCATTTCACCAGGTAAATAAAGGCTCCTTTTTCAGTATGTCCTATCCAAGAAGGTACTCCATAGCAACAGTTAAATTATGAATACAGCACATATGTTCCATACCATATCATTTACGGCACAATTTAGCATAGACATAATGCTTTGTAACAAACTACAATACCATTCACAAAATGCATTTAAATAGCATAATTTAGTTCATTAAATTCAGTCATTTACAGTAAATCAAAATCATCATAGGAATTGAAGAGAGTACACAGTTGTTTGTTTGAATAGTTAAGCTAGGTAAGTCAATTTCTTTTTGAAGGTCAAGGACAGAGTTGTTTCCACTTTCTGTTATAAAAAAGATACAGCTGGTGTCAAAAGATAATTTAATGTCACCTCAAAATGATCAACCCTCTTTTTTTTTCTCCCTTCTGTCTTTCTCTCTCTCTCTCCTGGTTGCATATCATAGCACTGCCATTCCTGAGATATATCCAATCCTGAAAACATTTTATATACTAGTTAACTAGAATGAGCCTACAGACTTTAGAAAATCTCAAACGCACAAATTTCTTCAAATTTTTACCAAACTATCTATAATTGGACCTGAGAGAGGTTCAAACACTAGATTGCAGTACATGTAATCATCCATTTATCTGTTTTTCATACCATATTTTAAGTACCGTGTGGGTAGGAGGCTAGTCAGCCATACTTAGATTCCTACAGCCTAGCACAGTGTTTGCGGATTGTAAATTCCTTGAAAGCAAGGATTGGTTCTTTATTAGTGTTATTCTTTATGGCCCTTACCATAAGGCTTCACACATACTTAGTAAATATTTGTTTATTTAACAATCTTTTGGGGGGTGCCTCGCTGGCTCAGTCAGAAGAGCATGTGATTCTTGATCCCAGAGTCATGATTTCAAGCCCTATATTGGACATACAGAATACTTAAAAAAAAAATAAAAATAAAAAATAAACAAAAATCTTTTTGTAGGGGTTTATTTCAAGATATATTTTGTAAGCATACAAATTCAGCATATTTTTATTGTCTAAGTAAAGTAGTGCCCAGAATTACAAAGACTAAGAAAAGACAGCCTTCAGAATTTAACACAAATTATTTGACCTGATCTCATTGTTTCACTGTCCAATGCGCTCTAAACAGAACCATAATCCAGGTGGACACAATTATGTCTTCACCTTACATAAGTCTTTTCTTAGCCTTTGCCTGAAATGATTTTACCACAGACTCAGTAATAATCAGCAAGCAGTATGAGGATTTAAGCTCTGGTACAACTGCTTTAAAGCCAATACTATCTAGACAACATTCATATACTCAGCATTTATCCAGACATTTGACAATTTTATGTGTGCCTTGCACTAGGCACTGTGTTATTAAATACAGAAGATATAGACTCAAGACCTGAACTCTGTTTTCAAACTGCTCAGAATCTACTCAGGCACGCTGTGAACAGTGTAGTGTCTAAGGTGAGCACAAAGTACTCAGAGAAAGAGCACAATATCCTGATATAAGATAGCAATTCCCTTTACTTGGCACTACCCATCTATATACAAAACTGATTTCCATTCCCAGCACATTTAAAGAGGGCCAATGACATACTGGAGGAAGTCTAAAAGAGAGCTGCCAGGTGGAAGGATTGCCTTCTCACATTTCCTCCCCTCAGGTTACCTCTTCTCTTCCTTAAAGAGGAAGGAGAATGGGAAAAACTGTTGGAATCTCAAGGGGAAATGTTCTTTTTTTTTTTTTTTTAAATTCAAAGTAACTGTTCTTGAAAGTATCTGAGTATTGCTACAGTGAATAATTCTGGTTTAAGGAACCATGTCCAAGTCCATTACTATGAACAGCCTCTAACTGTGTTAATCCCCTATGTTGAGATATCAGAACCCAAGTAATAAAAGTACAAACTCCTTAGACTATATTAAAGATCTCAGTCATCTGGCTTCAGTCTTGTCCCTCTTTGTAACAGAGACTATAACTTCCTAATCCACTTCCCCTCTTCTAGTACTAAAAATTTTAGCTGGAAACAAGCCCACCTGGAAAAAAAAGATGATGTTTCCCCATTTCCCCTACAGCTAGGTGTGGTCATGTGACTAAATTCAGGCTAATGGTATACAAGTAGAAATGTCAGGTTGCAACTTCTGGGAACCTTAAGAGACAAAGGATGCCTACTCATCCTGCTGATTGGGACATGAATGTCATGACTAATATTCTATCCTGGACTTTCATGACAAGGGGCACACACTAGGGATGGTGAAGCAGATAGCTGTTTGGAAGTGGGTCCTTGATGACTTTGTAGAACAGTCAACAAACCAGTCCTGGATTGCCCACCTCCAGGTTTTTAGCTGAAAATTCGGCCACTGTTGGCAGACTGTTATTTGCAACCTCCCTTTCCCCCAGATCCTCCCATAGCAGCCTGCTATAAGCTAGGCACTGTGCTAAGTCCCCAAAATATTGTCTTACTGAATCCTCACAAATACTCTATTAGGTAGCTACTATTATTAGTTCCATTTTACAGATGAAGAAACAGAAAGATTAATTTTTTGCTAACAAGAAGCCAAGTTTTTGAGCCCAGGCAGATTGTCCCTAGAGGCTATGCTCTTAATCTCCATGCTATGTTACCTGCCTTAGACTGAGCTACTTTCCCTATTCCATGTCTTTACTCATATTCGTCCCTTGGCACCTAAAATGACTTTCTGACTTCCTGATGTCCTTTCCTTCCTAAATGTCCCCTTCCAAATGAAGACTCTGATGCAAAACAGAAATGAATCCTTTCTCAAATGAGTCTATTGTACTTTGACTATGCCTCTACTACATTACTTTGCATATCCTGCCTTGCAATCTCATTAGTTGTGTTATGTGACAGTTTTCCTCAATATATTTTAGGTTTCCTGAGGACAAGGAACATATTTTATTTGTTCTTGTATTTCCCACAGTACCTAACAGTAAAATCAATTAATGTTATTTGAATTGCTAAAAAAAATTCTCATGGAAAGATATGAGTTTTTGACTATCTTAAAATGAAAGACAAGTAGTGGTTGTAGTCCTAAATAACTGAAACTATAATAACAGCACAGTCCAATAGAACTTTCTACAGTGACGGAAACATTCTATACCTATGCTATCCAATACAGTAGCTACAGTATGTGGCACCTGAACTGTATGTGGTGTTTCACTGTATAAAGCACTTGAAATATGGCTAGTACAACTGAGGAAATAAAAATCTTTATTTGGGAACACCTGGGTGGCTCAGTTGGTTAAGCAGCTGCCTTCAGCTCAGGTCATGATCCCAGCATCCTGGGATCGAGTCCCACATCGGGCTCCTTGCTCGGTGGGAAGCCTGCTTCTCCCTCTGCCTCTGCCTGCCACTCTGTCTGCCTGTGCTCGCTCGCTCTTTCTCCCTCTCTCTCTGACAAATAAATAAATAAAATCTTTAAAAAAAAATCTTTATTTGGCTTAATTTTTAAAAAGATTTTATTTATTTCATTTAATTTTAATAATTTAAATGTAAATAGTCACATGCAAATAATGGCTACCATATTGGATGTTGCAACACTAAAGACTGTTGAAGCTTTAGAAAACAGCTCCATCATGCTTTATATAGAATAAGTGCTCAGTAAATGTTTGCTATAGGACTTTAAATTGGATTGAGGTAAATAACAATCTAAGTACACATAATCTATGTAGATTTTTTTAAAAGACTGAAAAAGGGAGAAACTTTAAGAAATTCAAGGACAACATGGAAAAAGATGAAGTTGAAGCATCATTAACCAAAAAACACCAAAGATCATCATTTGCAGCAGAACAGAACTCTCAACTAATTTTGTCCTCGCTCAAGCAGAGTCTAAAAGAGTTATGTCAAGATGAGCAATTATATGATGTATAAACCCAGTTTAATAAAGACTGGGCTGGCATTCATTTACAAAAACCTCCAGAGGACACTGAGTTTTCTCATGCTGTCTATAAAGAAACTGTCTGTAAAATGTTGGGATGGGTCTCACTAGGCTGAAAAGAGTAAGTCCAGATCACTCTACTTAACAATGATTCATCATAAATTCCATTTTTATTTGGTAGGAAAATGAAAGAAATTCACTCACTCCTGGTTACAGCAGTTCAGAGCAAAAAACTTTCTAGCTATACCTTCAGGACAAAATCTAAATTTTAGGCCCCTTTGGAATTTTTCATTCTTGCTTTTACCCTACTGAGATGGAACAATAAAGAATACAGTTGGAAACATACTGCTAAGTGAGCTCCTCCCAGCCTAGCCATTCTGAGTGTGACCTTTCACCAGGTCCCTGGCATAAGACAGCGTCGTCTCCTGGAGTAAAGCCAGAATGTAAGATGAAAAGCCACATGCAGAGGATGACGCAAGGGAAACAATCATGACTCTCATATTGAGAGCCAGAAAGAAATTTGAGGTCTTATGCATACCAGTTCTTAAGCTTGGGTATTTTATTCAGCGTAATAACTCCCTTAACGTTTTATTTTTTTTAGGACTTCCAGCCACAGAAGAGTGAGTAGACCAGCAATCAAACTTTAGGTATGCTACTCAGCACTATCCAGAGAGGGGTTTACATGGTGTGGTCCTCAGTTCTCAGAATAACTTCAAGGAAGACTTTTACAATGTATAGAGCCCTTGATGTCCTACGAATGAAGGAGGAAGATGTCCTCAAATTCTTTGCAGCAGGAACCCACCTACGTGGCACCAGCCTTGATTTCCAAATGGAACAGTACACCTATATCTTAAATCTGAAGGGGATTTGGGAGAAATTTCCGTGGATGGCTTGTGCCATTGTTACCACTGAAAACCTGGTTGAGGGGCACCTGGGTGGCTCAGTTGGTTAAGCGTCTGCCTTCAGCTCAGGACATGATCCCAAGATCCTGGGATTGAGGCCCGTGGCAGGCTCCTTGCTCAGTGGGGAGTCTGCTTCTCCGTCTCCCTTTGCCTGCTGCCCCTCCCCTGCTTGTGCTCTTTCTCTCAAATAAATAAGTAAAATCGTAACAAAAAGAGGAAGGAAGGAAGGGAAAAAACCTGGTTGATGTCAGTGTCATGGCCTCTAAGAATACTGGCCAGTGCGCTGTCCTGAAGTTTGTTCCTATCCCTGGAGCCACTCCTACTGCTGGGTACATCACTCCCAGAACCTTCACTAACCAGATCCAGGCAGCCCTCCAGGAGCCACATCTTCTGGTGGCTGCTGACCCCGGGGCTGACCACCAGCCTCCCACAGAGGCATCTTAGGGATACCTGCCAACCACTGCTGTGTATAACACAGACTCTCCTCTGTGCTATGTGGACACCGTCACTGTGTGCAACAAAGAGAGCTCAGTGGGTCTAACACGCTATGTGATGACTGGGAAAGTTCTGTGCGTGTGCCACCATCCCTCATGGACACCCGTGGGAGCCCATGCCTGATCCATTTTGACAGAGACAGACTGAAAAGGAAGAGCAGGCCACTGCTGAAAAGGCCACAACCAAGGAGGAATTCAGGGTGAATTGACTTCCCCAGCCCAAGTAAATGGCTTGAGTTGACGGCTATTGATCCCAGGTTGCAGACGGGACTAAAACTACACCTTGTGGTCTCTGTGCCTATCCAGCAGTCCCCTACTGAAGACCAGAGCCCCTGGCCTGCCATTGAAGACTGGTCTGCAACTCCTATTGCTCAGGCCACTGAATAGGACAGAACAACACTGAGTGGTCTTATGTTGTTCTTCCACAGCCTCTAAAACAGAACATGGAAAGTGTACCTGGGTAGTTTAGTTGGTAAAGCAGACTCTTGATCTCAGGGTCATGAGTTAAAGTCGCACACTGGGTGTGGAGCCTACTTAAAAAAAAAGGAAAAATGTAAAAAATAAGTAAGTAAATAAAAATAAAACAGAACATGGAAATAAGGTGGATAGAAAATAAACATCAGGGACACCTGGGTGGCTCAGTCGGTTAAGCTGCTACCTTCGGCTCAGGTCATGATCCCAGAGTCCTGGGATCGAGTCCTGCATGGGGTTTCTTGCTCAGTGGGGAGCCTGCTTCTCCCTCTGTCTGCTCTGCCTGATGCTCCCCCTGTTTGTGCTCTCTCTCTGATAAATAAATAATAAATAAATAAATAAAATAAATATCAGTTTCTTCCCCAAAACAACCAAAAAAACAAAAAATAAAACTTTGGGTATAAAATGTTTTTATTGTTCAACTCAAGGGCCCATTCAGTTCAACAAATATTTTTGTAGTTCCTACCATGTGATCGGTAAGTGCTGAGAGCACAAAGAGGAATATAGTGACATATATAACAAATATTGGGACTTTCTATAACAATGCCTTATGGAGGACAGATATTTTTAAAATCACTGCCATGCTTTTACATACTCTACTTCGGTTGCTTCAATAGCCTCTGTGAAATCGGTATTATTTTCCCTGATTTTCAAATGAAGAGGTTGCAGCCTAAAATAATTAAGCAACCTGCCTATTTACACAGCTTTTAATTGCCATGCTCAGATCCAAATCCAGGTCTATCTAAATCCAAAATGTGTGCCATTCTAACTAGGCTACTCTCTTCCCCCGTCCACTCCCAAACACAAATGAAAGATCATATACTCAGAGTGTAGCCCCCAAAATAATATCACACCTCTTTAGGGCCTGTAACAGCTCAGTCTCTTACCAGTCGTAGTAACTGCTACTAATAATAACAATGATTTATTCAGTGTGTACTAGAGCCAAGCATTTATCATACTTCACCTCCAGCATCACAGTTATCCTATAAGGCAGATATTATTAACATTATCATTCTTACCTGACAAATAAAAGAAACTGAGGCCCAAGGAAAGTAATTGAGTTGGCCAAGCCATACAACTACTAAAGGAAAGAATTAATGGATCAAAACTAGACCCAATTAGCTCCAAAATCAATGTTTTTTCCACTAACCATTTTGCCTTGGAAAACAAAGTCTCTGAAAGCAGAGTAAACTCCAGATTTAATACTAATCCTTGTCCTTTCTGGGGACGATGA
This sequence comes from Mellivora capensis, assembly GCA_004024625.1. Taxonomy (NCBI): domain Eukaryota; kingdom Metazoa; phylum Chordata; class Mammalia; order Carnivora; family Mustelidae; genus Mellivora; species Mellivora capensis. The sequence goes on along the minus strand of PISX010000425.1, from coordinate 277,872 downwards.
GGGGATTTTTTGATTACCTAGCAGAAGGGGGGTCATAAGAGGAAACCCATTAAGATATGACTGAGAGGGGCACCTGTGTGGCTCAGCCATTAAGCATCTGCCTTTGGCTCAGCTTATGATCCCAGTGTCCTGAGATCGAGGCCTGTGTCAGTCTCCCAGGTCAGTGGACCCTGCTTCTCTCTCTCCAGCTCCCCGCTGCCTGTGTTCCCTCTCTCACTGTCTGCTTCTGTCAAGTAAATAAATTCTTTAATCACACACACACACACACACACACACACACACACGACATGCTTGAGAAAGAACAAGCCAATCAGATTCCAAGTTAAAGGATGGAAGTCTCCATAAGCATCAGGAGAGCATCAAAGTCCTCCAATAAATAAGATACAGATTATCATTGTGAAAGTGTTGAGAAGCACAGAGATCTGGAGCCAATAAATCTGATTTTGAATCCTGACTCTGTCATTTACTATGCTTGTGATTTTAAGCAAGTCATTTCAATCTCTTTGAACCTCACTGATGTTTTTGTATCTGCCAGTGTGAATTATTCAACTTCCTAATGGGAAGTGCTTTGCAAAAATAATTGGCAGGAGCTTTTAGTGGTTCTTTTATTTGGTTTTGGTTTTGGGTTTTTTGTTTGTTTCTTTCTTTTAGAAAGAGAGAGTGCATGCACGTGAGTGGAGGGGCAAAGGGAGAGAGAAGGAGAATCCCATGCAAGTTCCCGCTCATCTCAGGACCCTGAGATCATAACCCAATACAAAATCAGAAGTCAGATGCTTAACTGACTGAACCATCCAGGCATCCCAAAAACAACTGACAGCTTTAAAAACACACAATATGCCAGAACCTGAACTAGATTGGGATGTTGTGATAAGATTGAGAAAGTATTACATGTAAAACCCCCTTAATACTAATAAGAACCATGAGATACTATTTTAATCTTTTTATAATTATATATTTATAGAGAATTATACTTTTATAGATAATTATACTTTTTATAGAGAATGAAATTGAGGTGTGGAGAAAAAAATACTTTGCCCAAGGTCTCATGACCAATAAGTGGTAGAGCTATGACTTGAAGCCAGGAGTCTGACTCTAGAGACTGACTCTAGACACATCCCTATACTGGGTTGCCTGGAAAACCAGGGAACAGAAGGAGGAGCAGGACTGAGAAAGGTAAAGCTGGAAGTTGACACTCAAGTTGAAGCTAAGAAGCCTGGATACAAATGATTAGCTTAGAGTAATAAGGGTCAAACAAAGCACTGGACTAAAACCAAGTAGGGAGGCAGCAACTTGGGGGCCACAGGTAAGACAAGATGAGAAGTCAAAGGACTCAACCAATAAGAAATAGAAGAACCTAAAGGAAAAAATGGGAAAAGACTGAGGAAGAAAAATACTAATAGATAATGAATACATGGAGATGTCTATACCAAGTTGTTAATAGGGAAGAAATTGTGAATGAGCATAGGGAGTGTGCTATAGAAAAAAAAAACCTTCCGTTTTTCTTATGTCTCAATATTACTTAACTCTGATCAAGGACCAGTGTTGCTTTTGCAACTTTAAACTTAATAAAAATAAGAATGTTAAAAATAAGAATGTTAAAATACATCACAAAACAAAAAAATTCAGTGGACCTAGATGGAAGGGCAAGGTAGAAAAAGTGAAAACCCAATTAAATTGGCTTATTGGCTTAGCATACCAGGGCACCTATGGGATCAGAATCCAGGGAGACACAGTTGGACAAGAATGGCAGAGCTGGAAATTACCTTAAATAATGTCTACTCTCCATTCCCACTTCATTTTTTAAATGAGGGAAACTGAGACCCAGAGGAAAAAAAGTGGTAATGCTAATGTCATACAGACTTGCTTCCAGGGTTTAGGCAGTTCAGATGGATTAAATAAAAAACAGGCTAGGATGGAGAAACAGGTGCCAAAGAGAACACATTTCCTGACAATGGTCATAAAAATTAAAAAAAAAAAAAGGCAAAATGTCAGGGAAACGTTCCCATGCACTTGTGAATGTGCAGAGTAGATTTTTCTGTCTTTCATCTAAACTCGATCTAGAGACACTATCTGCCTCTATCTATCAGCTTTACTCTCTACCACACTGGTATGCAACAAGGAGGCAATGCACCAGCCAGTAACTCCATGCCTATTCTCCCAGGTTTCAGTCCAGCAAAAACGGAAGCACCTCTTCCTGGGTGTTTAGGGCATTAGAACAACGTAGGAGTTGCTCTCTGTCCACAGACAACAATATTATCAGGAAAAATAACTATATGAGGTGATGGATGTATTTTTTTTTAAGATTTTATTTATTCTCTTAATCTCACAAAACAAACAGGGTTGCTGGGGGGAGGGGGTCAGGAGAGGGTGGTGGGGTTATGGACATTGGGGAGGGTTCGTGCTATGGTGAGTGCTGTGAAATGTGTAAACCTGGTGATTCACAGACCTATACCCCTGGGGCTAAAAATACACTTTATTAAAAAATTAAAAATTTTTTTAAAAAACAATTTAAAAAAAAGATTTTATTTATTTATTTGACAGACAGAGATCACAAGTAGGCAGAGAGGCAGGCAGAGAGAGTGGGGGAAGCAGGCTCCCCGCTGACAGAGAGCCCCATGTGGGGCTCAATCCCAGGACCCTGAGATCATGACCTGAGCTGAAGGCAGAGGCTTTAACTTACTGAGCCACCCAGGCACCCAAAGTGATGGGTGTATTAATTAATTTGACTGTAGTAATCATTACACAATGCAAATGTCCATCAAATCATCACACTGTACCTTTTAAATATATACAATTTTATTTGTCAATTATATCTCAGTAAAGCTGGAAAAAATAAAGGTATTAAAACAAAAACAAAAACAATTTATTGGCAAGATCTAATGCTCTTGATTGGACATGACTCAGTCACCTGGCCTATTACCAGGTGCACTGGAAAGAGACAGTTCTCCAAAAGACATTTGAGTAGCTTTCAGAAATAATGTGGAGCAGAAAAAAAAATATATCCATTGGAGATAAAGTAAAAAAATTTAAAACAAACTAAGAGCAATAAGGAAAAAAACATTTTAATGTATTCTTTTGAGTGGGCAAGTTGGCAATATCTACTTAAAATTCAAATGCAGGGGCGCCTGGGTGGCTCAGTGGGTTAAAGCCTCTGCCTTCAGCTCAGGTCATAATCTCAGGGTCCTGGGATCGAGCCCCTCATCAAGCTCTCTGCTCAGCGGGGAAGGAGCCTGCTTCCTCCTCTCTCTCTCTCTGCCTGCCTCTCTGCCTACTTGTGATCTCTCTGTCAAATAAATAAATAAAATCTTAAAAATAAAAATATAAATTGGGGTGCCTGAGTGGCTCAGTGGGTTGAGGCCTCTGCCTTCAGCTCGGGTCATGATCCCAGCCTGCTTCCTCCTCTCTCTCTGCCTGCTTCTCTGCCTACTTATGATCTCTATCTCTCAAATAAATAAATAAAATCTTTTTTAAAAATAAATAAATAAATAAATAAGATTCAAATGCATTTCCTTTTTGCCCAATTGTACTTCAAGAAATTTATCCTAAACTACCAGTGCACAAATATTTTATTTAAAGGATGATCATTGAAGCATTGATTGTAATGGGAAAACACTGCCCATTAATATGGAAGTTGTTAAATTTTGATACACTCATAGAGACGAATATTACACAATTTTTTTAAAGATTTTTAAACATTTATTTATTTGACAGAGATCACAAATAGGCAGAGAGGCAGGCAGAGAGAGGGGGTGGGAAGCAGGTTCCCTGCTGAGCAGAGAGCCCAATCCGGGGGGCTCCACCCCAGGACCCTGGGATCATGACCCGAGCCAAAGGCAGAGGCTTTAACCCACTGAGCCACCCAGGCGCCCCTACACAATTATTTTTTAATGAGATAGATCTATATGTTCTGGTATGGGAAATTGTTAAGAGAACACAAATTTTAAGAAAATAGGTAAATATGGTCCTGCATATGTAAATACATAAAAATATCTGGAAGAATGTTTTTTTTTAATGTGCAACACTGCTTAATACTGGGAAAGAGGTATAAGGGAGTTAGGAGTGGCAGGAAGAAAATACTTTTAATTTACATACTGTGGAATTTTAATTTGTTTTTCTGAGTACTCATGGTTTTTACTACTTTAAAAAGTTAGATTTTTAAAAAACCAAGTTAGTCTAAAAACACCTGTTTCTTTGACTATTAATATAACTGACAATTTGCCCCATTGGTTCTAAAGATCTCAAACATTTTGTTTATATGTGCTGAAGAAATTTATTAAATGGGATCTCACCATGAGATTCTACATACTTCCAAAAAAAATAGGCAAATCTTGTTAAGAAGCAATATAATATTTTCATGCTAATCTAGCAAATTATCTGGGCTACTGAGTCAACTTGGTTCATTTATTTACTTTGCTTATCGGTCAGACCAGCCCATCACAGAATTTTGCCACTATAAATTGGCCCCTGGACTGACTCATTCAGGCAGGCAGCAACTCCATCAAACCCAATAATTAATCGGGCAGTCCTCCTCCATATGTCACTATGACTATTCATTAAAGCAATGCATATGGCTCTTACCTACATGTGCTAGCTTTTTACTTTTATTCATGGTTCAACAAATTTATGAACCTCAGATCCAGCAGAACAAAGAAAAATTAGTACAGAAGGTATTATAATTAGGTTGACAGTTTAAAATTAGAAAAGAAAAGCTAAAATTGAGAAGAGATGTTATAATTAACAGTAGAATTCATGACATAACAAACATATTGATTGGCTTCTGTGTGCAAGGTACAAGGCTAGACTCTGAAAATATGAAGATATACCCATGACTTTGTCTATGCCCACAGTATTACCTTTTATTTGCGAAGATAGCATATGTATTGAAAAGAATAACTAATGTACAAGGTTATCACAGGCAAGTGTCATATATTTCTAATTATCAAGTTCTCATTTAAGATGTACAAAGCATCTTAGGAATCACAATAAGTTGAGTATATCATACTGTATATCATATATATAGTATAAGAACTATCATTAAACTTAAAGTATTATTATTAATTGAATGTGTTCCCCCAAAATTCAAATGCTGAAATCCTAAACCCCCCATGTAATTGTATAAAGCCCTCATGAATAGGATTAGTACTCTCAGCAGAAAAGACACAAGAGTTTGCTCCATCTCTCTGCTCTTTACCCCATGTGAAGCTGTCAGTCTGTCATCCAGAAGAGAGCCCTCACCAGACCCTGACCATGCTGGCATCCTGATCTTCACTTCCAGCTCAAGAATTGTGAGAAACAAATTTCTATTGTTTATAGGCCACCCTGTCTATGGTACTTTGTGATAGCAGCCCAAAATGACTAAGACAAGTTAAAGACATCATTTTAGGGGCACCTGGGTGGCTCAGTTGGTTAAACATCTCTCCCTTTAGCTCAGGTCATGATCTCGGGGTCCTGGAATCAAGCCCCATGTGAGGCTCCTTGCTCAGTAGGGAGCCTGCTTCCCTCTCCCTCTACCTGCTGCTCCCCCTGCTTGTGCTCTCTTTCTCTCAAATAATTAAGTAAAATCTTAAAAAAAAAAAAAAAATTGCCCAAGCTAAGTGTCGGGACCACTTCCAAAGCAGGCTGTTTCCAGAGTCTATGCCCATGTAGTGAATATATGATATGTATTCTCTAAATTATCATTTTGTTCATATTTTTTTAAAGATTTTATTTATTTATTTATTTGACAGATGGAGATCACAAGTAGGCAGAGAGGCAGACAGAGAGAGAGGAGGAAGCTGGCTCCCTGCTGAGCAGAGAACCCGATGTGGGGCTCAATCCCAGGACCCTGGAATCATGACCTGAGCTGAAAGCAGAGGCTTTAACCCACTGAGCCACCCAGGCGCCCCTGTTCATATTTTTTTAAAGATTTTATTTAGTTATTTGAAAGAGAGAGAGTATGAAGGGGAAGGCAGAGACAGAGACAGAGAGAGAAGCAGACTCCCTGACAAGCAAGGAGACCAATGCAATGTGGGGCTCCATCCCAGGATCCTGACAGCATGACCTGAGCTGAAGGTAAATGCGTAGCCGACTGAGCCACCCAGGTGTCCTTTTTGTTCACATTTTTAGGGAGAAAATACAGGGCAAAGAATGGTTAAGACATTATTCTTCTACTGTGGGATTCTATACTTCCTTTGTGGCCTCAAGCCATGCCTTGTATATCATAGACAATCAACAAATACCTATCCTATTAATGGTTGGGCTCCAGGCTGAGAGAACAATATTTGTGACCCATATCACCCACTTGTCTTCACAACCCCTGACCATATTACTTTTCCCCAGTATTCCCTGGTATTTTCTCTAGTATTCCCTACTTGTTCTCTTTGCCAAGTTCCATGCAAGAAGCAGAGTGTCTGAAGTAGAAAGGTATGCAATAAAGCACAGCACTGGTCTGGGAATCAATCCTGACATCTTTTATTTATACAATCTTGGACAAGCCGCTTCACCCCTCTTGGAAATGAATGTTTGTATTTTTCAAATGAAAGAGTTGGATTAGATGACTGATTTTCAAAGCACAGAAGGAAGGAAGAAGGGGAAACATATGAACAGGTGTGACCTCTTCGGCTTCAAGGAGAATAGCTCCCCCCTAAACCTGTTTTACATACTAAGTATATGAGATTTTGTTTAAATAAAGGAGCTCAAGCCTTTACAAAGTTTGAAGACCAATGGATTTGATCAAATTCGTAAGTGCCGTCTCCTTTCAAATATTCTACCACCCTTGACTGCACAGGCGTACTCCAACATGTCGGGTGATTTGTCCTGACCTGTTCAAGAGGTATTTTAACTGAATCTTAGAATTCCTCCCATCACTACAATTCTCAATCTATCCTTTCAAAACAAAAAGAAATTGATTTTTCCCCTCCACTCACATTTATCAGTCCATTTTTTGGAAGCTCTTCTTCCCACATCCTTAAATAAGTAAATAGGATAACTGTGGTAATTGCCTGACCTACAAAGTGTATAGAACTTCAAGGTTAATGCTCTTGGCACAAGATTTTTGCTACAAACAGCAGAATTCCTCTAACCCTTTGCTGAGGCATCGGCTCAATAATAAAAGAAAATCATGCCATGTATTGAATTACTCAAAAGAGAATTATCAGAGAATCTCCTGACGGTCTAACTATGACTAAAATGTACTCCAAAAAGAATTGATCTTAAAGAACTTCAGAAAAGGCCTTCACCAGAGATAAAGTAGAAGAGCCAAAACTTAAACAACAATAACAACAACCTATATATTCAAGAATTGGTATAATCCTACCCCCAATGTCGTGCTATTTCTCTAAACTTAATTCTATAATCCTGGACTTCCTTTCACGTGAATGAAGTTACCATTAAGCCTATCCATTCTCTGAAATTCCTTTAGTCTGTTTTTATTAAGGACTGTCAAATATATACATCATTTAAGGCTCTTAAATCTCAATTTTATTGAAGATATATTACATATGGTTTAATATTTCAGTTCAGCAATGGCCATCAGCAATAAGCATTACTCCAAGAGTGGGATTAATTATATATTCTAGCAAACACAGTGACCCAAATAGCAAAGAAAAAATCCTGGGCACTAAGCCCAGATTCCCCACCCTCTCTTATGGTGAGGCTCATCTCTCTCTCAGATAAACTAGACAACCAAAAATTCTTCCATCATATTAGTGAATGTGTAGATGTGCCATAAATGATCAAATTCCTCCACCAGGTCACCTAATAAATTTTTTAAGTAGAAAAAATTGCACAAAATCAAATTGCCTCATAAAAAAAGGTATTTTTAAAACCAAGGAGAAATATAGTTATCAGAAATAAAAGGTAACTCTCCCTGGTAATCAGCAGTTTTCCTCTAACCTGATTTTACCACTCCTCCAATGACAGGCTGGTAGACAGTAACTTTCTCTAATTATAAATCTGTCTTTGTTATGTTATAAAGCCTTAAAGTATTTCAATTTTAGATATATACATTGAATATGAACCTCATATTCACAAAAACCATGAGATTCAGAGCAAACTCATGGCCTGGTCCCACAAAAGTTCCTGGTTTTGCATTTACCAGTTAAAACTAATGACACTCCAACCTTGCATCTTGGCTTTAGGTCTATTGTCTTGGTTCTCAAAATCTTAATCTACTTGGTGAGGAGGTGGGAAGAGCTCCAAGCAAAATATGTACAAAGGGTCTCATTCATCAGACATTCATGGTTTCCCTTCTTCCTCTCCTCTCACAGCTTCTAGCAGCAGCTACTTGGTGACATAATAGGTGTGTCGCAATCAAAAATAACCTAGCAATAACCATTTTCTGTCATCACTGGAACGCATTTCTGGGATACAGTGTACCTATAGGGTACTATATCAAGATATATATATAGAGAGAGAGAGAGAACACTCTTGGTTGAATGAGGAGACTGTTTATTAATAAAGGAAAAATCTTTGACACTAGAGCAGCTGATAAAAGGAACAAAAAGCAAAAAAGCAGCAGCAGCAGCTTTATATTTATGTAGTCTAAATAGTTTTTGAAGTACGGTCAAGTACATTACATAATTTTATCTATCCAATAAATTTGTAAGGTGGTTACGGTATTAGTAGTAAGTCACTTATCTTGTGTGAACTTCAGAATCCTCAATAGGGCTATGGATATAAAAATTCATGAAATCCCATCTCTGCTTTCTATCTAGGAATTCACACTCACTCTAAGTAAGAAAGCAAACAAATTCTAGAGCCAAGTGTTCTTTTCACCCCATTCTGATGCAAATCCAGAAGAAAGAAAAAAAAGAGGTAGACTGAAACTCATTTCAAATATTTCCTAGATTAAAAAAAAGCCTATGCAGGTTTGTTTCACTGTGGTTAAGGGTACTCTAACTCAATGTGCCCTCCCTAACTTACCTCCCCTCCATTAACAGGAATTTCTGAGTAGTGGGAATTTCCTCCTCTGAAGGGAGAACTCATTGTTTTTGTGTAACACTGCACCACTGACTAAAAACACTGTCACCTAGGGGCACCTGGGTGGCTCAGTGGGTTGGGCCTCTGCCTTCAGCTCAGGTCATGATCCCAGAGTCCTGGGATAGAGCCCAGCATCAGGGAGTCTGTTTCCCCCCCTCTGTATGCCTGCCTCTCTGCCTACTTGTGATCTCTCTCTCTGTCAAATAAATAAAAAAAATCTTAAAACAAAACAAAACAAAACACACTGTCACCTATACTAACTAATTTAACTTAACTAACTTAATTTTCCCCAAATCCTGTGAGGTATGAATTAGTAAAAATCATTTTAGAGTAGAAGAAACAGAGACACAGCTATGAGTGTCATAATCGAGACTAGAACTAGATCAGTAGCCTCATGCTAGTTTAATTACTAGTTTAAAGCCTCCCCACTAGACTAACCTATATTAAAATATTTTTGCACTCTCACCTAGATTTCCTTCTATCATCTCTGAGCCTCTGTGACACTCTCTAACTCTCCTAAGGGTCCAATACTGAACCCTGTATTTGAGGAATTCCCCCAAGCAATATGTTTATTCAATAATCCAGGCAACATAATATAATATCACCTTTTCAAGTAAGGCTATGACTTTTACATAGGCTAGATCCATAAAGAGAGATGGAGAATGATACTTTGCATTTGTTTAGCAGTCTTTCAAAGTGCTTTCATATATATTATTCAGAGAGGAAGAATGAAATTTGAATTTAAGAGTAGAAAGGATGCTAGAGATTTTCCAATCCAGTGTTTCTTAACCTTTTTTGGGTCACTTGCCTATTTGAGAATCTGACAAAAGCTACAGACTTCCTACCCAGAAAGATGTACAAATGAACATATACACACAAATCTGCATAGTTTCAAAGGGATTCTTTGACTGCCCCAGGTTAAGAAGTGCTCTAATTTGCAACTCTCAATTTACAAATGAGGAAGCTACTATTTAATCATGACAGCATCCCTTTGAGGAGGCAGAGTCAGGGTCATTCACATGTTCCAGATCTGGAAACAAGGTCTAGTGAGGTTTCAAGATTTGCCCAAAGTCTTACAGCTAGTTAACAATAAGCAGTAACAGAACCCAGGACTCTGGACAGTCTAGTTTCTTTTCTACATCACATCACATTCCCATTGCAGTATGCTGGAACTTCTTCATCATTAGAAAGCCTCCTCCAATAGTTTATTTTACCTTTTATAACACACATAACTCTGATTTCCAATGAAAACACTCTAAATTAAAAAAAAAATTGTTCTCTTCACAATAGTAACTCATATCTTAGAGATTTCCAAAAGGTTTTAGTCACTGCTAACATATTAAATATTGAAGTCTAGAAATTAGAATTATAAACAACTCTGTAATTTCTATATTGATGGTTAAGTACCAATCTGGTCAACTTCCCCATTTAGCAACAAACGTAGCTGAATCCAAGCAAAGGAGGCAAATATGTTAGCACTTCTCTTGGAAGGGTGCAGGAAAGTAGTATTAGCATATTAGAATTACATCTAGCACATAGAGGGCTTACTAGTATTTGTTAAATGAACAAATGGGTTAACCAATAAATACCACTGAGTTTTCAAAATGTTTTGTTTCCACTTTCAAAAGTTATATATAAACTAAGAAAACACTCAAATACAGTACTTTTTTTAAAAGATTTTATGTATTCATTTGACAGAGAGAGACACATTAGAGAAGGAAAAACAAGCAGGGGGAGTGGGCATGGGAGAAGCAGGCTTCCTGCTGAGCAGGGATTCTGATGTAGGGCTTGATTCCAGGACCCTGGGATCATGACCCGAGCCAAAGGCAGACTTAAGGACTGAGACACCCAGGCACCCCAATACAGTACTTTTTGGTTAAGGTCTAAGTTAAACCCTCAACAGTATATTCAATACTAAACTATATATAAGAACAATATGTTTTTTAAAAATGTTTATTCAGATTTTATCAAAACAGTCTATGTTGTTAAGATAATGGTTCTGGGGGCACCTGGATGGCTCAGTGGGTTAAGCCTCTGCCTTCGGCTCATGTCATGATCTCAGAGTCCTGGGATCAAGCCCCACATCGGGCTCGCTGCTCAGCGGGGAGACTGCTTCCCCTTCTCTCTCTGCCTGCCTACTTGTGATTTCTCTCTCTCTCTCTGTCAAATAAATAAATAAAATCTTTTAAAAAAAATAATGGTTCTGATTGATTTTATTATAATTTATTCATTCTTTCATAATAATAAATATATGCAAAATACTATTGGGAAGAAAATATCTCAGATACATATAAAATATTTAGATATGCCAAAGATACTATAACATTTACAATGAATGTTAAATTTTTGTAAGAATATGATTATTAACATTTAATTTAATTTCACTTAATAGCAGTCTATCTTTCTACTCTCAAGATTTCCATATCTGAAAGAAAAAAAATAAGATTTCCATATCTGAGGAGAAGTCTTTACTTGCAAGCCAAAAGCTTCTAAAATATTCTAGGATGCTAAACATTTTGGTATTTAAGAAGTATGAAAAATGTTTTGTTTTTTTTTTTAGCTTTGCTTATTATGCCAGCTTTAGTAGACTTCGAGTCTGAATTTTAATGTTTCATTATCATAGTTTTTTTGTGATAACTGGATAGATTAAGAATTTTCTAAAAAACAAATGCTTAATAAAGTAATAAACCTGTTGAAGGAATAAATTAGCAGGAAGGTTATGCTTTTAGGATATCTATACTACAGAAAAGGTATTGTACCCACTCTACCTCACGATTAGGTTTATATTGCAATGTGACTCATAAGACTCACTGTACTGAATAAAAATTTAGGCAATTAGTGATCTTATTTCTTAGGAAGAACTGCTTGCTATCGTATATTAACACAGATCTCGCTCAAATAAAATTGCTCACAGTCAGCAAAAATAATTTCTGCACTGTAATGAAATAATGAAATAATTATATGCAAGGGAGGACTTGTGATCTTTTTAATTATTCTATTCTTCATTTTTAAAAGGGCTATTTGAAAACGTACTCTTATAATTGATTGCTATAAATCAGTCAAACGCATTCTAAGGATCATAAATATTCTAACTTTTAAAAGACAAAGAAATGCTAAATATTCAATGGAATACTTCAATATTCAGAAAATTTAATCTGGGGGGAAAGAATAGACTGTTCTTTGGAAAATAAAAAAGTAAATTTGTTGTCCCGTGAAAAATGAAATATCTTGAATGTCAGTAACAGAAATGGAATTAACAAGAGATCTTTTTATTGTTTTTTAAGGTCATTAGGCTGTGAATTCTATAATTATGGAAATTGTCAGTCCAGTTCTGTAAGAATGTTTGCTCCCATCCATAAGGTAGTGGAATGTTCAATCAGTCTCTCTCGTGGGAAAGTTAGGTCATAACTGTAAGTGTACCAGCAAAATTGAATTAAGCAAAGAGATTTCATTAGTATTTATAGCCAGAAGGCATCTGTAAAAGTACAGGGCAAAGAAGTTATGTGGAAGTCAAAGGAGAAAAAAAAATGGGTTTCCAGTGACAAAGGCGAATCTGAAAGAGATATAAGTGTATAATGAATAAGAGCTATTGAACGCTACTGCAAAGAGGGAGTTGCAAAGATGTCAAATATTGATTTTTTTGTGTATGCCTTTGGACTACATATGTAATTGTTTGGATTTGTTGTCTTCATGGTACAACAATATTTGTTGTCTAAGGTTAAAAAGCATGATGTGAAATAAACTATAAACTAAGAAACATGTTAGAGAATTATAATAATCCTCTGCTCAGCATCTCATTGAGAGGCTTCTGTATTTTCTCACAAAGAATATTTTTTTTTAAAGATTTTATTTATTTATTTGACAGACAAAGATCACAAGTAGGCAGAGAGGCAGGCAGAGAGAGGAGGAAGCAGGCTCCCTGCAGAGCAGAGAGCCCGATGCGGGGCTCTATCCCAGGACCCTAGGATCATAACCTGAGCTGAAGGCAGAGGCTTAACCCACTGAGCCACCCAGGCACCCCATCACAAAGAATATTTTTAATGAAGAAAAATGTTATATACTTTTTAGCAGAACACAAGATCCTGGTTATTAATTATGTTAATTGAAAATTATTTGATTGACTTTCAGTCTCATTTTAAATTAAACGAGGTTCTCTACTTCCTTATTTTATTGAGTGGATCTTCTTAAACTATATACCTACTTCTGAAAGTACAGTTAACCATACTTATTTATTCAATCTGATTATAATTAATCCAGTTAGAGCTAAACTGATAATAAAAATCTGATGTCACCACTTCAAAAAAAATATTTTCTGTAGTATTTTCCTTTTCACTACAGAAACTCCAGGAAAAAAATTTCTGCATTTTAAAGTCTGTATTTAATAACAAATTGCAAACACAATCAAATTAATAATCAAGCTGGTACAGTTACTAGATAAACAAATACTATTTTCTATTGTTTTCAAGGGTTATTTTCTTTCTATTTCAGTCTGAACAAAGAATGATAATAATCATAAAGCTCTTTTTAACTAACTTGATCTTTAAAAACATGTTCTTTTTAAATAACAGACTCGCTTGTTTCTTTTATCTGATTTAATTATTTGTTAGGACATTGACTCACATTTATGAACATTATCTTACTCTCTTTCCTACCTTAGGAAGTTTAAAAACAGCAGAACTCTCCAGGTGGATTTTATTGCACTTAAAACCACAATGACAACAAACTGAAAAGAGAAAGGGAAAAAAAACCAGTATGAGATGTTTTAAGCATTAGAGGCAGACAGGGGTACAAATAAAGGAACAGTTTAATATACAGCAGAAGCCTATCATTTTACCAGTGCAGAAAATACTTGACAGGAAAAACCTTCAGAGAAGACAGTTTCTGCAGCACAAACAAGTTTCACATTTTATTTTCAATGTCTCACTTTCAACATTACTAAATATTTAATAGCAAAGTAAAACAGAGTGACAGCTTTGAGTCTATGTGAAATCCAAAATATTTTTTTCGCAGGGCTTTGGAAGCATGTAGGATGCAAAGGAGGTAATCCAGCAGTAATGGCAGCTCTTCTCAGAGGTAAATACTTGTCAGGAACAAAACATAATTCAATTGCACTCTTCTTTTCTGAAAAGGTTGCTTGTGGAATATCCATCATAAAGTCATTTCTAGTTCTTAAGAGCTATTAGTGCCTGGCCCCTTGGCTTCATTAAGACACTCTTTTTCAATATATTCTTTTATTTTAGACTTCATCCCACTTCTCAGCTACACAGGGCACATTGCAATTTCCTGGCTACCAAGGGAGATGTCAGCCACGCCCCCCAATGACTGACATGCAAGGACAAGGTAGCAATGGAGAGGAAGGCGGATTTGTTGGCACTAAGTCGGAAACATTTCTTAAACCCTAGAGGTTGAAAGGGAGTTTGGCCAAGGCTCTGAGACAGAGTACTATATCATTTAGCTGACACTAACATTACCATGCTCCCCATTAGGAGGGCATCAGTCTCCTGGCCCGTTAATCTCACCCAATGTTCTGGTGGAGCTAAAGAAGCTAGAAGTTTTGAGAGTCCCTGCCGCCAGACCTCAATGTTGCCTAAGCAAGCATTAAGAGATTATGGTAATAATAGGTGTGCTTACACCAAATAAAAGGTTTCATTAATCAAGCCATATTGAGATAAACCTGTCACTGGATGGAGGAGACCAGAAATCAAATACTGTGAAAGTTCTGACAGATTGTTAAATAGAAACCCTTTAAAATAGAATTTAATTTACTGTGATATTATAGATATTTATGCATCAATAGGCAAGTGCAGATTGAGTTCAGAGGTCGGCTCTGGTATTTGAAAAATAAAAGCACAGGATGAAACAAAAGGTGACAGTTACCTTTGTCTGAAATTAGGGTTCATTAGACTAAATGGGAAGGTTCTAACTGATTCATGTAGGGAACTGAAGCACAGCATGTGATGTGGTGTGCAATATTGGATAACAGGCAAATCCAATTAAGGGATCTTCATTCTGTTAAAGACTTGTCTACAAACTTAGAGAAAAAAAAAATTCCCAAAGCCAGCCATGGAGCAGTCCAGGTGGTTGTCTGTGGTAACCCTCTCCCACAACACAGTGGGTAAATATATTCCCTTCCCAGCATTATGGTGGAGTGTTGGATTTGGGAGGCAGACAGACCTGAGCTCAAATCACAGCTCTGCTACTTACTAGCTGTATGACTTTTGGCAAATGACCATCTTTCAGCCTCAATATCCTAATCAGTAAAGCAGATACTACCAGCAACCATGTCACAGGGCTGAAGTGAGGACTGAGATCAGGTTTGCAAAGCAATTTGTACAGTGGCTAGCAGTGTGCAACAAACTATAGTTATTAATTCTCCCATTTCCTTCTTTCTTTCTCCCTCTTCACTTCTTCCAGTCTCTCTTTTTATCTTCTGGTCCCTCTTCCCTTTTTCTTTTATCCCCACCTGTCCCACAGTACCAACCACCAGCACCACCAGCACCTCTAGGCATTGTGCTCCCCCTTTGGATCAAAGAGCCTGCTGACCTCTGGTTTGTGGGCCGAGCTCAGAATGAAGATGTGAAAGGCCTGTTCATTCATACTGCATCATTCATAAAACAATGTTGGAAGTTTCCTTGGCTCCCTGATGTCTGAAACTTGCTTGTTCATACTGAAATAAATAAGTTCCAGATTCTACCAATTTTTTTTTTTTTAAGTAGGCTCCATGCCCAGAGTGGAGCCCAACATGAGGATTGAACTCATGACCCTGAGATCAAGACCCAATCAAGAGTTGGACACCCAACCTATTGAGCCACCCAGGCACCCCAGATCCCCAGGTTCTACCAAATTGATCCACAGGTACAATCTTTCCTTAAAGCCAAATCAGGACTTTGTCACAAATTTCTTACTGACTGGTGGCTAAAAATATATGTGACAAATCACTAAGAAGATTTGCTTGATAAAATTTTTTTAAGAATCCCATACCCTCAGGGCACCTGGGTGGCTCAGTGGGTTAAAGCCTCTGCCTTTGGCTCAGATCATGATCTCAGGGTCCTGGGATCAAGCCCCGCATCAGGCATCTCTTCTTTTTCTTGGTATCTCTATTCCATTCCTTTTATCCTGGTTGGAAGAAAAAGCAAGTTTAAAAAAAAAAGTTTGAATAATATCTCAACGAATAATTGTCATAGAAAGGGTCTCTGTAAAAAACAGAGAGCACCTTACCCATATATAAAGATAATAGGCAGGCAGCATACAATCTTCTTACTATGACTCCCATGTGTCTAGAAAACAGCCAGGACAGATTCAAAATGCTACAAACTGGCTGTACCCCTTTGAGAAAGTCATTTGCCTTCCCTGAACTCCCAAGTTGGGTTAGGTACACTTACTCTACATCTACCTCTTCCTTTTAAATCCTGTATCAGAACTCTTCCCACACTATTGAAATTATCTTCCCCACCACTAACCTATAAGCTACTCGTGAGCAGAAATATCTTATTTATCTTTGTATCCCCCGGCCAGCAGTGGTGCTCTTGACAAGTGTTTGCTGAATTGATAAAAAATATTCACATCCAGGCCTGAGATAAATTATCCATGAAACCACCTCCACATTTATTAATTGAAAGTGGCATAACTGATCTGCATTTAAAGATAAAATGACTCCGACCACTCGAAATTATTTAATATTAAAACAAGAGCCGAGGTGCCTTGGTGTCTCAGTCAGTTAAGCATCCCTTGATGCTCAGGTCATGAGCTCAGGGTTGTGAGATTAACCCCAGCACTGGGCTCTGTGCTCAGCATGGAGTCTGCTTAAGAGTCTCTTCCACTGCCACCCACCCTTAATCTCTCTCTCACTCACTCTCTCACTCTCTTAAATAAATTAATAAATTAATAATAATAATAAATAAATAAATAAAATCTTAGCAAGCAAACAAACAAAAAACAAAGAGCCATCAGCAAACTTCTCTTTAAGTAAGTGTCCTCAAACTGTAACTCTTTAGAATTTGTTGGTGTCACTTTGGACTTAGCCTTTACCTATATTTTAATAGAACCATAGTTCAAAGAGAAATGGAAAAAGGAAAAAACTATGTTTCAATTTTTAGCTACCACCATTCCTCTAACACAAATAACTTGAGTTTTCTTTTTTTTTTTTTTTTTAAGATTTTACTTATTTATTTGACAGAAATCACAAGTAAGCAGAGAGGCAGGCCGGGGCGGGGGTGAAGGGCAGAGAGCCCGATGGGGGGCTCAATCCCACAACCCTGAGATCGTGACCTAGGCCAAAGGCAGAGGCTTAACCCACTGAGCCACCCAGACACCCCAATAACTTGAATCTTCTATTCCTGTTTCCTATGTCATAAAATGAAAATACTGATATAGGTCAAGTATAGATACAGTGTTTCTAAGGATCAAATCTCATAATAAAAATATCTACATTTATTGTTATTATAATTGCTTTTAAATTGAGAATATTTAACTTTTGTCTTGTGAATTACATAGTTATCCACTGCTGTGTAACTAGCCCCCAAATTTAGCAACTCCAAACAGCAAGCATTTATTATCTTACACAGTTTTAGCGGTCAGAAATCTGAGAGTGACTAAGCTAAGTGGTGCTGGTGGAGGATTTCTCATGTAGTCCAACAACCAGTTAGTGCTGCAGCCATATGAGCTAGAGGATCTGTTTCCAAAATGGCTCACTCACGTGTCTATTAGCAAAAACCTGGTTTTCCTCAACCAACAACCAACACTCATTGTTGGTAGAAAGCCTCTGTTCCTTGCCATGTGGACCTCTCACAGAGCTGTCTGAGTATTTTCATGAGCTCACAGTTGCCTTCACCAGAGTGAAGGATGCAAGAAAGTACACGGCAGAAAAAAGCCACAACGTCTTCTGTGAAGTAACCTCAGAAGTGATATACCATTTTTTCTATCATATTCTATTTGTCACACAAACCAATGTTGATATAATGTTGGGAGGGGACTAACTATAGAAGGCCATGATTAGCAGGAGGCAAGGCATCACTGGGGACCATCTTGGAGCCTGGTTACCACACCAAAAAAGAAACTATTATCTATGCCAATAGAGCAGAGAAGAAATGATTCTTATCATTCAATTGGGGGTGGAAAGCCAGAGTCAGAATGACTTCCTCAGCACTGAGATTAAAGTGTACTAAGCCAGTTCAAATAACTAAGTAAATGAACTTGGAGTTCTAATTCCTTATTTCTGTGGCTTTATATCCACAACTTTTTATTCTATCACTTATTCCCTGAATTCAACAAAAGCAAATTTACCTTCCCCAACTTTACCTTTAATTGCAACACTTGGGGTGAAGGAAAAATCATATTTCTCCTAAGCAATAAGAAACATCAACAAACAAGACATAAAATAAACCCACACCTATGGATATAAGAGCTAAAAGACACAGACTGAATATTTACTAGGCAGCATTTAATTTTATTACACTAGTTCTTTTCAACAGCACAAGGATCATATGCAACTAGATTCTCTGATTCTCAGCTGAAAAGTTGAGGTTTTGACAAACAGGTTTGACAAATCTTTTTCCATCAAATGATAACTCCCCACCAAAAAGATAATTTTCCCAAGCCCTACTTCCTATATCCTGCCAGGTGAAAAAGAAAACTGGGAATTGAGGGGTACCTGGCTGGTTCAGTCAGTACAGCATGCGACTATTGATCTTGGGGTTGTAAGTTGGAGCCTTGCATTCGGTGTAGAGATTATTTAAAAATAAAATCTTAAAAAGAAAAGAAAAGAAACTGGGAATTGCAATGTGAGTTCTAACCGCAGCTATCATTAACTTGCTGTATGATTTCTAGCATGTCACATCTCTGCACTTCAACTTTAAAGAGCCAGGACTGGATCAAAAGAACTCTTCCAGGACAGAATTAATCCTATAATTCTAATTCATCTGTGCTTTCATATAAACCCAGGTTGCTTAACCTTATCTACTGTCATTTGTGACCCTGATTGCATTGATTTCTTACTACACTGTGTCAGAAAGTAATAGGACAATGCTATATCTGAATTTATATTAGACATCTGTCTACCACTACACCCTCTTTCCCAAAAATACTGCTGGAAAATACCTATAATATTCACTGAGGGAAGCTCAGCAGGAATGAAAATACTCAGCCAGTAAGGTAAAACTATTCTGTGACCAATGGAACCAAATTGGAGATAAATTTAAGTACACAGATATAAAAACCAATTTTTAAAAAATGGTTTTAACAAAAAATGATTGCTTGTAGACAGAGACAGGAAGATGTCTTTCCCCAAAGGATTCACTCTTCACAAAGTTTGGCAGCATGATGAAAGGCAGAGGAGTATGATTCCATGGCAGTAGAGGAAATGATACTCTCATCAGCTGGCAACCAATTTTCCTCAGAGGAGGTACAGACACAGCTAAGTCAGGCCAAAAGTTATGAATGTCCCTGAATTCCCACGGGAAAAGACTGTAGTGCAAAGAAAGGAGTTTCATCTATTGAGCCTAGACAAGCCTGAACAAGAAAGGGAAGCCCTCTAGCAATTTCCTGACCAAGAAAGAAAGGAAGAAAAGCAAGAAAATGAGGGAAAGAAATAAAGGTAAGGAAGAGAAAGGGTACAAAAAGAAAACAAAAGGAAAATACAGGAATGAAAAGTAAAGAGAGGGAAAAAATTATCTAAGGACAGAAACTTATCAAGGAAGCCCTGATAGTCTTCTTCAATAAGGTACCCCACCATCTGCCACTGTGCCTGGTGTAGAACAAGTGTTTGGTATATGCTGAATGAATTAAAGAATGAAGATAAAGAAATAAACAAAAACAGTTTTGAAAAAGGCAGGATTTTCATTTGTTTCCAGCTGAGTACTAGCTGCACACAAAAATCTCACAACTGAACAACAGATGTGAGGGAAGGAGAAAAGGTAGATGGGTCAGTACAAACCTATTACCTATCTGGAAAAAAGGAATGAAAACACATGTCCTACTGCTACATATGTTGTTATTTTTCCAAATTTTCTTCTATATACTAATAATCTCTATCAGTGACATACCTTGTAAATATTTTAGGATCATGTTAAAAAAAAGAAAACCAATAACATTTTTATTCACATACCAGTTAAAAATGTTTTAAGGTTCCTAAAAACAAACAAACAAACAAAAAACCCAGAACTTTATTTGGACATAGAAATCTGTATCATTTGTTAGAGTTCTACCAATATTTCATTATTAAAATAAAATTGTCAAGAAAAAGCAATTAAGGGGCACCTGGGTGGCTCAGTGGGTTAAGCCTCTGCCTTCGGCTCAGGTCATGATCTCAGGGTCCTAGGACTGAGTCCCGCATCGGACTCTCTGCTCAGCAGGGAGTCGGCTTCCCGCTCTCTCTATGCCTGCCTCTCTGCCTACTTGTGATCTCCCTCTGTCAAATAAATAAATAAAATCTTATTTATTTATTTATTTTTAAGATTTTATTTATTTATTTGACAGACGGAGATCACAAGCAGGCAGAGAGGCAGACAGAGAGAGAGGAGGAAGCAGGCACCCTGCTGAGCAGAGAGCCCGATGCAGGGCTGGATCCCAGGACCCTGGGACCATGACCCGAGCTGAAGGCAGAGGCTTTAACCCACTGAGCCACCCAGGTGTCCCAATAAATAAAATCTTAAAAAAAGAAAAAAAGAAAAAGCAATTAAGTAAAAAAGCAGCACTTAAAGATTTTCTAGGATTTTAATCCTTCTGCAGAATAAGTTACTTGTTTATAAATTTGGTCATCTGGTTAAACAGTGACTCAAGATCCAACTGCATCACAGCACACTCAGCTCATACAACTCAGCTCATTCCCCTTCTACAGATTATTTTAGATCTTGGTCTAACACAACTATCCCTTTAGGACCAGTCGGATTGCCATAGTAATTGCTCAGTGACCACAGTTGTTGCAACTTTGACACTGGAATGACCACAGTTCTAGGTCAGCTTTCATTTCACAGAGAAATGAAGACACATTAACAAAAGTGGGATTACACACTTAGACAGACTGCATCACAAACACAACGTCTGCTACAGAATGGAAGCAAAAAGAACAGCATCTACTTCAATTTTACATTAAAAACTCAGATCAAAAATACTATTTTTTTCCTCCATCATTCCTCTATTTTAAGAACATGAAAGAGATCATTTCCATACAGCATTTTAATCAGATATGGCCTTTGTTTAAATGAATTATATTCCTTAGTAGAAATAATCGACCAGATAGCCTGTTAATAATCCATGCAATGCCTTTCGAAGTTCATAACTTCTGGTAAATAAATATTCTAGAATAAGACTGAGAGATTATATTTTTCTTAACAAAATAAATTTCAAATGATCTAATTTTATGTCAGCTTAAAATGTGATGATTTTTGATAGAGAAACTTATCAACATGTTTATAAAATAAGGTACATTATAAGGAATTGAATTGAAATTTATCTGTAAAATGAAAAAAGACACATTTCAATTGAATCAGGTATCAAATATCTATAAATACTGTTCCATGCCTCACCCACATTCTAAGCAGAGCAGGATCAAAGTGAGATGACACACTCAAGGATGTAAATTGCAAGACAGAATATACTCAAGCACTAAGTTTTGTGTGTTCACATCTTATCAAATAGGGAGCTAACTTTAAAATAGGCCAACATTATACTCTAAAAGGAGGCCAAAATATTAATTTTTAAATATATTTTAGTAATTTTCCTTATGCAGATTTGGGTTCTTATCTAGAGCTTGTTAATCAGCATTAATTAATGTTATA
Source organism: Mellivora capensis (assembly GCA_004024625.1). NCBI lineage: Eukaryota > Metazoa > Chordata > Mammalia > Carnivora > Mustelidae > Mellivora > Mellivora capensis. Next base: position 256,141 of record PISX010000425.1, on the reverse strand, counting down.
ACTGGGGTGTCTGGCCAGCTTAGTTGGTAGAACATGCAACTCTTGGTTTGTAGTCCTCAGTTCAAGTCCCATATTGGGGCTTGAATTTAAAATTTAAAAAAAAAAAAAAAAGGTGGGGCACGTGACTGGCTCAGTCAATGGAGCACATGGCTCTTGATCTCTAGGTCATGAGTTTATGCCCCATTTACATAATGGGCACTATGCTAAGCACTTTATTACATTATCTCATTTAATCCTAAAAATCCTATGAGGTAAATAAATTACTTTTCCCACATTACTGGTGAGGAAACTGGGACTTCTGACAATACAGTGATTTAAGATAACAAAAACAAGCTGTCCACTACTAAGACCTAGAAATGCTAGAAATAAAAATGAAGAAATGCCTAGAAATAAAATAAACATTTTTAAAAATACAACTGAGAAAGAAAGAAGGAAAAAAGGAAATCAATCAATCCTAGGTACCAAAAAATGAACAGATTGCTAACCCTTAAGGTAGAACAGAGTTTCAATTGGTTTGGGGAAGAACTGGTTTCAGTAACTTAGACTTAGGTCTTAATATTCACATAGAAAAAAAACAAAACAAAAACCATGGGACTTTGGGTGTGCATGAGGGACTGAGAATTAATGGATAAAACCAAGATTCTTAAATGTCTGCTCTTTCTGAGAAGAGTTGAACTAGAAAAGAAATATGTTTACCACGACAAGATGACAAAAAAGCTTATCTGTCTCTTTTGGGCTTTAAGTTGGAGGGAGGGGGGCAAAAACCTCCCCAAAAATCACAGTCTCAGGACTGTGCCTCCCATAAATTTGAGGTTAAAATGAATATAATATGCATGGTTTCAGGGGCCTCAAATTGAGACGTTAACACGATGACTGAGCTTTGGTTGGTGATCTCTCTGAAGTATCTGGTAGAAACCAAAGCAAAAAAGCTTCAGTAAAGTTAATCTCACAACAAAACAAGTAAAAAACAATCCATAATGATCAAGATCTGTGTCTAAGAACTTTTAATAAAACAATACTCTGTAAGACAACATAAGAAAGGGATTAAGCCATAAAAAAGGAAGTACTATGAAAAGAAGCTGATTATGGAGGAAAAAATACTATAAAACTTAAAAAACAATAATATTGGCACTTTCAGAAGTAAAAAATTAAACTCTTAAAAGCAAAAGAAAGGGGCACCTGGGTGACTCAGTGGGTTAAGCCTCTGCCTTCAGCTCAGGTCATGATCTCAGGGTCCTGGGGTGGAGCCCCGCATCCATCCGGGGCTCTCTGCTCAGAGAGGATCCTGCTTCCTCCTCTCTCTCTCTCTGCCTGCCTCTCTGCCTACTTGTGATCTCTCTCTCTCTGTGTCAAATAAATAAATAAAATCTTAAAAAAAAAAAAAAGCAAAAGAAAGAGAAAGAAAGCTAAAACTCAAGGAATGGGCTGAATAAAACATTAAGCACAGCTGAAAAAAGAAACTGAACTGAAAGATCTGAGGAATGGAGCACAAAGATCTAAAAAAAAAAAAGGGGAAAATTTTAAAAGAAGGGACATGAAAGAATCAAAAACTCCAACTTATCTCTGATAAGAAAGGAATTGGTACAATAGAGGGAATGGGGATGCCTGGGTGGCTCATTTGGTTAAGCATCTGCCTTCAGCTCAGGTTGTGATCCTGGGATCCTGGAATCAAATCCCATATTGGGCTCCTTGCTCAGTGGGGAGCCTGTTTGTCCCTCTGCCTGCCATTTCCCCCTGCTTGTACTCTCTCTCTCTGACAAATTAAACAAAATATTTAGGTTAAAAAGAAAGAATAGAGGAAATGCAATATTCAAGAGATAATGGCTACAGAAATGGTATATCCACTTTGGAACAGTTTGGCAGTTCTTCAGAAAGTTGAACATAGTTACAATATGACCCAGAAATAAATCCTAGGTATATTTATAAAAGAACTGAGAACATATGTCCACACAAAAAATTGTACATGAGTATTAACAGCAGCCTTATTCATCATAGCCAAAAAATGGAAACAACTCAACTGCCCATAAACTGATAAATGAACAAAATATGATATACCCAAATGTGGAAATATAATTTGTCTACAAAAATGTGAAGTTCTAATACATGTTACAACACGGATGAATTCTGGAAACATTACACAGTGAAAGAAGCCAGACACAAGGGCGCCAGGGTGGCTCAGTTGGTTAAGTATCTGACTCTTGATTTTGGCTCAGGTCATGAAATCAGGGTCATGGGATCCTGAGCCTGCTTAAGATTCTCTCTCTCCCTTGGGACGCCTAGGTGACTCAGTTGGTTAAACGTTTGCCTTTGGCTCAGGTCCCACATTGGTCTCCTTGCTCAGTGGGGAGCCTGCTTCTCTCTGCCTGCTGCTTGTGCTCTCTCTCCCTGCCTGTGTATTCTCATGCTCTCTCTCACACAAATAAATAAATAAAATTAAAAAAAAAAATTCTCTCTCTCCCTCTGCCCTTCCCCCCCACATGCATACCCTCTTTCTCTCTAAAGAAAAAAAAAAAAAAAAGCCAGACACAAAATTCTACATATTCTATATTTAAAGGTATGCCATATGCCAGAATGAGGAGAAAATCAATGAACCAAAACCAAGCCAGAACTAACATAGATGTTAGGATTATTAGATAAGGACATTAAAAGAGTTATTATAATCCACATTTTATACATTCAAAAGGCTAGAGGAATTGTTACACATGTTAAGTAAACACATTAAAGAATATTTAAAAAGCGGGGTGCCTGTGTGGCTCAACGGGTTAAGCCTCTGCCTTCGGCTCAGGTCATGATCCCAGGGTCCTGTGATCGAGCCCCGCATCGGGCTCTCTGCTCAGCAGGGAGCCTGCTTCCTCCTCTCTCTCTGTCTGCTTGTGATCTCCGTTTGTCAAATAAATAAACAAAATCTTTAAAAAAAAAAAAAAAGAATATTTAAAAAGCAAACTTCTTGGGGCATCTGGCTGGCTCACATGGTAGAGGATGACTCTTGATCCCAGGGTTGTGAGTTTGAGGCCCATGTTGCATGTAGAGATTACTTAAAAATAAAATCTTTAGGGGCACCTGGGTGGCTCAGTGGGTGAAGCCTCTGCCTTCGGCTCAGGTCATGATCTCAGGGTCCTGGGATCGAGCCCCGCGTGGGGCTCCCTGCTCAGCAGGGAGTCTGCTTCTCCCTCCGCCTCTGCCTGCCTCCCTGCCTACTATGATCCCTGTCAAATAAATAAAATCTAAAAAATTAAAAAAAATAAAATAAAACCTTTAAAAGAAAAATCAAATTTCTAGAGATTAAAAACTGCAATGTCTGAAATGAAAAATGTACTGGGTGAAATTAACAGCAAATTAGGCATTGCTGAAAAAAACACCAATGAACTTGAAGATACAGCATTAGAAAATAAACACAAACACACAGAGAATAAATACTCAAAAGGAAAAAGAAAGCAAGAATAAATATAATATAACATCAATATGCTGTGTCACAACATCAAGTGATCTAGTACACCTATAACTAGGATTCACAAAAAATGAAGAGACAAACAGAAAAGAAATATTTGCAGAAATAGTGTCTAAAAATTTTTCAAATTTGATGAAAACTATAAACCTGCAGATTCAAAATTCAAGGGGCACTTGGGTGGCTTAGTCAATTAAGCATTTGACTCTTGATTTCAGCTCAGGTCTTAATCTCAGGGTCATGAGTTCAAGCCCTGAGTTGGGCTCGATGCTGGGCATTGGAGGCTATTAAATAAATAAATAAATAAACCAAACTACATATTCAAGAATTTCAGTAAACCCCAAGTACATAAAAACAAACTACACCAAGATACATTATAATAAATTACTTAAAATTAGTAATAAACAGAAAATCTTAAAAGTAGCTAGTAAAAAAGTCACATTACTTATACAGAATGAAGATATGAATTACAGCAGGTTTCTCATCAGGACAAATGAAAGCAAGTCAGTAGAACAATATCTAAAAAGTACTGAAAGAATAAAATTGTCAAACTACAACTTTAAAAAAAAAAAAGACTATTTATTTACTTAAGAGAGACAGAGAGACAGAGAGGGCACACAGTTGGTGGGGGATGTGGCAGAGGGAGAAGGAGAAGCACACTCCCCACCAAGCAAGGGGCCCAACACAGGTCTTGATTGGGACTCTAGGATCATAACCTGAACCTAATGCAGACACTTAACTGACTGAGCCACCCAGGTGCCCCACCAAAATACAATTCTATATACAGGGAAAATATCTTTCAGAAATAAAGGAAAATATTCACATTAACCAAAAGATAGGGGAAAAAATTTCCACCAGTGGATGAATGGATAAACAAAATGTAGTATATCCATACAATGGAATATTATTCTGCTATGAACAGGAAGAAATGCTAACACATGCTACAAAAAGATAAAAGTTGAAAATACTATGTTAAGTGGAAATACCCAGTTACAAAAGACTATATACTACCTAATTCCGTTCATATGAAAGTCTAGAACAAGGAAATCTATTGAGGCAGAAATTAATGTAGTGCTTAATTAGGGCTTAAGGATGGGAGAGACAGGGAGACAGGGAGTAATAGCTAAGGAAGATAAGGTTTCTTCCTCAGGTGATGAAAATAGTCTAAAACTCACTGTGGTAATAGTTGCACATAACTGTGAACATACTAAAAACTGTTGAACTGTATACCTTAAGTAACTGAATGGTACTGATGTGAATTATATCTCAACAAAGCTGTTTTTAAAAAATGAAGATGGGGGGGCGCCTGGGTGGCTCAGTGGGTTAAAGCCTCTGCTTTCGGCTCAGGTCATGATCCCAGGGTCCTGGGATCGAGCCCCACATCGGGCTCTCTGCTCCACGGGGAGCCTACTTCCTCCTCTCTCTCCCTGCCTGCCTCTCTTGCCTACTTGTGGTCTCTGTCTGTCAAATAAATAAATAAAATCTTAAAAAAAAAAAAATGAAGATGGGGTGCCTGGGTGGCTCAGTGGCTTAAAGCCTCTGTCTTTGGCTCAGGTCATGATCCCAGGATCCTGGGATCGAGCCCTGTATCAAGCTCTCTGCTCAGCAGGGAGCCTGCTTCCTTCTCTCTCTGCCTGCCTCTCTGCCTACTTGTGTTCTCTGTCTGTTAAATAAATAAATAAATAATTTTAAAAAATTTAAAAATGAAGATGGAAAAAAAAAGATGAAATAAGGACTTTTCCAAAATACAAAAGCTGAAAGAATTCATTGCCAACAAGCCTACACTACAAAAACTATTAAGGAATGTCTTTTAGGAGGCGCCTGGGTGGCTCAGTCAGTTGAGCATGACTTCAACTCATGATCTCAGGGTCATGGGATGGAGCCGGTGGCAGAATCTGCACTCAGTGGAGAGTCTGCTTATCCCTCTGCCGCCTCCCCCCCACCCCACTCCTGCTCTCTCTCTCTCTCCAATAAATAAATAAAACTTTGGGGCGCCTGGGTGGCTCAGTGGGTTAAAGCCTCTGCCTTCAGCTCAGGTCATGATCCCAGGGTCCTGGGATTAAGCCCCGTATCAGGCTCTCTGCTCAGCAGGGAGCCTGCTTCTCCCCCCCCCCGCCCCCCACCCCTGTCTGCCTCTCTGCCTACTTGTGATCTCAATTTATATTTGTTTATATTTTAATGAGATTTAAATAAGATAAAAATGCATATATTTACTCACATAGTTACCATTTCTAGTGCTCTTTACTTTTTTGAGTAGGACCATATTTTTATCTGGTGTCATTTCATTCTCCCTAAAAGACATTCCTTTAAAAAAAAAGAGAGAGATTTTATTTATTTATTTGACAGAGACACAGTGAGAGAGGGAACACAAGCAGGGGGAGTGGGAGAGGGAGAGGGAGAGGGAGAAGCAGACTCCCCACTGAGCAGGAGCCTGATGTGGGGCTCAATCCCAGGACCCTGGGATCATGACCTGAGCTGAAGGCAGATGCTTAACAGCTGAGCCACTCAGGTACCCCTGGGATTTATATCTTTGAAAAGTAAAATGTATGACAACAACACAAAAGCTAAGAAGAGAGAAACAGAAATATACTATTAGAAGATACTTATACTGTAAATGCAGTACAATGTCACTTGAATATAAACTGTGATAAAGATGAATATTATAAACTCTAAATCAAACACTAAAATAACAAAAAGTTATAACTAATAGTCAACAAAGCAGATACAATAGAATCATAATATTCAGTCCATAAGAAGGGAGAAAAGGGGTGTCTGGCTGATTCAGTTGGTAGAGCATGCAACTCTTAATCTCAGGGTCATATGTTCAAGCCACACACTGGGCATACATCCTACTTAAAAATATTAAACTAAAATTTTTAAAAAAGAGACAGAAAAGAGGGAAAAGGAGGACAAAGATTGCACAAATGGCAAATGGCAAATTTAAAATAACAATTATCAGTAATCATATTAAATGTGGAATATTTAACTAAAACAACAGCAACACCAGGTATTAGATTACAAAGCAAATTCTAATAAATACCCAAGAATCTGAAGCTTCTGAAATGAAAAAAACAGAAATTTCAGAGAGTAAGTAATTTTTTTCCCATAACATACAATTAGTAGGTAGTGCACAGTTAACTCCACGACTGGTCTTTAATAATAACTATGAATAATTATTTAATAATTATACCATCTCTATTAACAGTTTAATTTAAAATTTAAAAAAATTTATTCCCTGTAATATAATACAGTTATTCCTTCTATATTGTATCTGACATCCAACCTCTCTATGTAGACATTCCTAGGAATAGAAACATTCTACCTCACTAGGAAGCTGTAATTTGAAATATGGGTAATTTTAATGGGCTGTATAAGCATGCAAGACAGAGAAAATCATATGGATTTTAAAAAAGGGCCAAGAAGCAGGATTATGGAAAGGTAGGTTGGGTCCATATCAATAACAGTTTATTCATGTGAAAGAGGTAGAACACAGAATATTATTAGGGAAATGACATGTTTTAGAAAGAATAATATGATTGAAATAAGAAATGTAGATCCTTTTGAAATACTGTTTATAAACCACATCATTGTATCTAAATTGTCTTTCATTTATTTTTGAGATGAACATCTCATGACAACATAGAAATCAGTATACACACATGATCCATTCCTCACTCTCGTGTTTATACTGATAGAGGTATTTTCTTTTTTTTTTTTTTAATTTTATTTATTTATTTGACAGAGATCACAGTAGACAGAGAGGCAGGCAGAGAGAGAGGGAAGCAGGCTCCCTGCTGAGCAGAGAGCCCGATGTGGGACTCGATCCCAGGACCCCGAGATCATGAGCTGAGCTGAAGGCAGTGGCTTAACCCACTGAGCCACCCAGGCATCCCAGATAGAGGTACTTTCAACAGATGTTGTATTTGGCCTCAGAATCTTTCTCAACCCAACTCTTCTAGCAGCTATGATCAACTGACCCAACTTTATGCAGGCCCTGGCATTGTAAAAGAGATTGAGATTTGGAATTAGATATATAGCAGTTCTATATTACCTACTTAGCTATGTGATTGTAAACAAGACACTGGGTATCCCTAAGCACTGGTATAAAATAGCAAGGATGACATTTCCCTTACAGGATTATACAAAATTATATATACACTACCTAACCTAAGTAGCTATTTAATGTTTATCTTCCTTTCAACCATACAGCTATTCAAACTAGTACATAGTGTGGTTCTACCATTTTTATAATATCTTCAATAACTATAAATAAACCCCAATTTAAAGAATACATAGCATGCCGATATCTCAGGAGGACAGTATAGGATGTCAATATCTCCTTGAAGTCTGCTCAGATGGCACCTTTCAGACTTACCCTCACAGACTTTACCCTTTTTAAAATTGTACCAATTGTCCTACTCCCAGCACTCCTAATCCCTTTACCTTGTTCCTCCTTTTGTGTGTGTGGGGGGAGGGGGCTTGATCATTTATTGCCTTCTAAGGTAATATATAAAGTTGTTACATCTTTTATTGCCTTGATAGAAAGTAAGCTCCACTAGAATAATTATCTTCACCTGTTTCACGGATATGCCCTGGGCACCTAGAACAGTGCCTGGTTTATGACAAGTACTCTATAAAGATTTTTCAATTGTTTGTCTCAAAGAATAATACATACTTAAGATGAGGTTTATCATTAACAAGACTAGATATAAATCCATATTTCAAAAAGTTTGTATTGATAATTTAAAGTTTTTTGGCCAATTTCTTGTCAGCTCTAATTAGATCATTGCAGTTTTTATTTTGTAATGTGCTAGATTAAAAAGTTCTGATTAGATCATCATTATTTTTATCTTGTAATGTACATAAGGAAGACCTCTACTAATAGGGAAGAACTGTAGGAGAAATGCATACAATTATCATTAGTATATCTTTAAACTGAAATTTCTTTGCATGAATTTTTTCAAGCTTACATTATATGTACAATTTGTAAAGTTGTTTTACTTCACTATGTAATATAATCTATAACATAATCTACAAATTCGCTTAATCCAGCAAATGTTAACGCAGTAAACTCAAACAAAAAAACAAAGGTCCCTGGAAGCCCTCTGTATTCAATTCTTATTTTTTCAGAAAGCTTCATCTACCTTAGTGATACTTCCTCCACTTAGGAGACTACAATTTTAAGTAACCAAAGCAAAAGAAAGGACAATACTTTTCTCCTTGATGTTGGGAAAAAAAGCAAATCTGGGTACTTTGCCCAAAACACATCACAGACTATTATTAGGTTTTTATGCCAGAGTAAAGGTGAATTGCATGAATATCCTGTTTAGTTTTGGAAAGGGGGGTGGGTTGCATTCCTGATATAGGTGTGCAAACTAAATCAGTCTATATGTAGTTGTTTTAGCATAGCCCCTGTGGAGCTGCTTTGTAAGTCAGCAATTGTTCTCTTCAAATCCCCTGAAGTCACTACAACCCTTAGGTAACAGCAGTTAACTTCTGCTACCTTTCCTACAACCAGGTCAATCCTGAAAGATTTCAGTGATGTTTAGAAGGCCCTTCCTAATGTCAAAAATCTCCACCAATCCTTAAAGAACTCCTGGCTGCTCCTGACTCTTCCCTCCATCTTTCACTTGAAGACACTTCAAGCTGCCTTAAAATGCATTTTAACAGCCAATATGACACTCTTCCTTTTTTACTTCATCAAAAAGTACTGTTCATGTATATCTTTTGTCGGACATTATGGATTTGCTGGAACACTGGATAAATGGCAGAGAGAGACCACCATTGCAAAATGCACCCAAATGAGGAGAGCAGGATGAAAAGCTCTGAAGATGAGAGCAGATGGCCAGAGTTCAGATATCCTGAGAGCTCAATAGCAGAAAGTATACAACAGTTCATAGAACGTGCCAGTTGGGGGAGGGCAGGATACATACTTAAATTATGGTAACAAGCATTATAGTTATATGGAAAATTTTTCAAAGACAGAACTCTAGAAAATCAGTGTTGCTTAAAGCTATTCTTCTCTTTTCAGATGACTGTTTTCTTTCTGAGAGATCATTATGGGAAGTTATATGTTTATTTCAAACGGTCAAAACATTTTTAGAATCCTGTTTGGAGAGGCTTTCGTAGACTAAATAGATTCTTTTGATCATCCCTAAGAATGAGAAATGTCAGTATTTGAAGCTGGCTTTTATATTAGACAATAATCTCCAAAACTGACTTATAGAAAAGTGGATAATCAAGGCAGTATTAATTAGGAGTCAAAAGTTAGATGTGAGTATAAAATAATCTATGTATGACATCTCGTTAATTGTAGATCAATACTTTATACTCATTTGGGAGTATTTCATAGAAGAGAACTTGGAAATGATGAGTAATAACATGAATAAAAGGTAGAGGAAAAAGAAAAAAAAGCATTTTAATTATAATGTTCATTATTTACAATGATCAAAAAACCATTACCAATAGCTGCTTATTATCAGCTATTATTGTACTCATTTTAAGGATCTACTTGTTTGGCCCAAATAATAAGCAGGATTTAAAATATATACATACTCATACTCAATACATACACAAATATATATAGGATAATGAAAGTTTTATTATTCTTTTGTTTTTTAAGATTTTATTTATCTATTTGAGAGAGAGAAAGCAGGGAGAACTGCCGAGGGAGATAGAAATGCAGGCTCCCCACGGTGCAGGGAGCCCTGATGAGGATCTCAGTCCCAGGACCCCAGGATCATGACCAGAGCTAAAGGCAGAGGCTTAACCAACTGTCCCACCCAGGCACCCCAAATTTTATTATTCTTTAGAGAAATATATTTAAAGTTTTGAAAATATACGATTGATTTCATTAGTGTTCTATCTTATAGCTGGCCTTAAGTACTTAAGTATAATTCTGTTAAGTACAAGACTAACCCTCTTTTGGTATGCCATTTCCAAGAAAGTTTATTTTCCCATTCCCATAACCTTAGTCCACGTTCAACCTGGTTTGATATTATAATAGATAAATGTTAAAACTTTGGTATAAAAGATGAAAGATAAGTATTTTCAATATATATATTTTTAAACCTCTAAATATTTTACATATTAGAACACAACCCCTAGAAACCCTACTTGGGGAACAGGGTTTACTTATCAATTGTTATGTAAAAGTCAAGATTTTTTCAAAAAATTTTTTTGAAGAAGATATTTTAAATCATTAAGTGATATATAAAACTAATATTTGATCGATGATATTGCTGTGATTTTATAAGGTTAAAATGTATCGAGGGTTTTTTTAGTTCTCTAGGAAACAGCTTTCTTAACTAACTAAAATTCCTTTTTCTTTTGTCTTCTTAGTGTTTAAAACTAGAATCTTCAAATTAAGATCAGAAAGAATAATCTTCAGATAGTAATCACAATTATTTAAATATACTAAGCTTGAGAGAACTGTGACTTGGTGGATATAGCAAATGCTTCACCACAATGTACTTTACCATGCTTCAGAGTAAGATTTATTTTCAAGCTATACCATACAGTAAAGTCACTCAGAATAAAATATAGCAACATTGTGCCTTAGCTTTCTAAGAAACCCTTATTTTCTAAGAAATCTGTCTTTATAGCATCTTGAACCTCACTCCAAATACTTCTTATGCTTTAACTATAATTGGTATAATTGCATCCTGAAGTTACTGTAAATGCTGGTTTTTAAATTGGTGTAGATTTTAGCTTTTCACTTCCAGATTTTAACAAAGGACACCATCAAGACCCACCCACCCCCATTCTCCTCCCCAGATAGTAAGGACAGACAGCCTTATAAACTGCCTGCTTACACTGCCTTGTGAATTGACCACCTTAACCACAAATTTAAATACCTCCAATCATCTCTTAACTTCCACTGAGATATCTTGTTTTTAAAAAAAAATAAAGGGGGGAAATTTCAAATACCCTCAAGGTTCTATATAAAACTTTCTGCCTAAAAGAGCTTAAAAGCCATTTTGCATAATAGTGTTTTCTTCATTGCTATTTTTATTGTTTTATTTATGCAGCATCTTTCTTCTGAGCTTTTTTCCATCACTGTTCATCCTAATGGATATCTTACTATGTAGGGGATAGGGTACAGAATTACTATTTTCCCTTTTACAGACAGAGAAACAGAAGTCGTTCTAGAAACAAGTTCACTCATTAAGATAGCAAGAGAACAAAAGAAAAAAAAAGATAGCAAAAGAAAAAGACTGGATTCTTTGTCCTGATCCAGTGCTCTTTTAACTACCTCTCTAATTCTTTAGGTCTCCATATTATTTGTTAATAAATTTAAGCAGCTGAAAAAGTCAAGACAAACAGCTCTGGCTAGAACTACAGATAATTTCCTGCAGAGCACTATGAACTTCAATCCTACAGCATAACACATCCAAACTATTTTAGTCCTGGATGTCTCCCAAGGGTCTGGTGACAATCATATCAGATTGAGGATCCACAGTGCAGTAAGGACCACGCTAAACACACATATACTCATCTATACTTGGAATTTTTAATAAGATTATTACCTTTTCTCAACTTCCTTATGTTTAAATCCTACTTATCCTTTCAAAACCGTGAGCAAAAGCTACCTCCTTCAGGAAGTCTCTCTTAATCCTCCCGCTCCCCTTCCCCTTAATCCCTCAGGATGAAAAGGAAATCTCTTTCTCTTCTGAATTCCTAGGAGTACTTTATTGGTATTTTTTAGCCCACTTAACACATTTTACTTTATAATGTAATATTTTATGTATCTTAACTCTGCTATTAGTCTGCAAGTTAGTAAAGACTTCAGTACATGCTTTCTAAAAGCCAATCAATTTATTATAGGGATAGATAGTACAGGAATAAAAATAAAACGGAAAATTACCAAAGAAAACTACATGCACTCTTGAAAAGGCATTAGAGGGCTGGATAATAGTAAAGGGATACACAATAGTTAACATAATACATGCTAATTAATTAGATACTGAAATTTCATTTGATTGCAATGGGTTTACCAAGTATTCCAATTAAGAATCTCATTGGCAGTGTTATCCGAAGGATTAATCTGAAAATAGCTATCCTTTTGCATATGTAACGAAATTCAAACTCCTTTCCATGTCTAATAAGACCCTGTATACTCCGGCCCCAGGCCAACCTCTCCAACCACATTCCCTTGTTCCTCTGCCATACAAAGTTCCTGTCCAATTACCCTAGTTCTTTTTTGCCTGGGGCTTTTGCTTCTAGCCATTCTGCTACCTGGAACACAGTTTTGTCACCCTCCTTACCACCTATCAACTACCGCATTCTCCTAGACTGGCTCCCCATCCTTCAGATCTTAGCTCCACAGACCCATCAGGCATTTCTACCTTAAAATAAGTCACCCTAGGCTTCCTAGCTATTATTCCCTATTGTAATACTCATTTCTTCCTTCATCACATAATTGCATTTTTTTTCTTAGCTTGTCTATAATCTGTCCGCTCCATCAGATCCTATGACATGAGAGCAATGACCACACCTATGAAGTTACCAACGCAGACCTAATACCTGGTGTATATATAGTGGGGTCTCAATTCATTCGCTTAAAGGAATAATGAAAAGATGCCAAAAACATGAATATAAAACTAAAATGTATAGTGGTGCATGGCAAGCTCAGTGGGTAGAGCATAACCTCATAACTGCAGGGTTATAAGGTCAAGCCCTATGTTGGGCATGGAGCATACTTAATAAATAAATAAATAAATAAATAAAAATGAAAATAAAACTGAACCATATAAGTTGACTTTAGTGGCTTAATAAGCTTTGACCTCAAATACTGTAAACTAAAAGCAGTGGACCCGGGTCCAAAGTCATTTAACTGCATATAACCTGTGCAGGCTTGGGCAATTTACTTAAGCTCTCTAAATCTCAGTATCTTCAGAAAGAAAAAGAACTAAAAATAGTATGTACTTCTCAGAAATATGAAAACTGAATAACATATGACTGAATATTTCTCCCTCTCCTTAGCTATTAAGCACTCAATAAATGCTTGATATTATGCATAATTAGAATTTCTTTTCTCTCCCATTGGTTATTCGTTCTTTCCCTGCATCATTTGCCTCATTTAAAGCAACACATTTATGTTAATTAGGTTATTTTTTACCTTTTTTTTTTAGTTTTGTTAACAACTTTATTAAGGTATAATTGACATGCATAAACTATATTAAGGTTGTCTTTTAAATGTCATCTTGGCCCAAACAGTCTTCTAGAAAATGTGATAAAGAAAGCTGATCAGCAACATTGTATGTAACTGTCCATGCTATGTGAATACAGGTTTGTCCCAGCAGGGGAATTCTTTAGGAATTACTATGTTTAAATTTACTGAACAAATATTTCACAGGTACCAACTTGCATCAGGCAGTGTTCTAGGGATCAGGAATATATCAGTGAATATTTCCTGCAGTTGATATACTAATATTATTTCCTGTAATACAAAAGGATTTATGAAGTTTGAGAAATTTGTGATTTTTTTCAAAAAGAGATTCTTTTAAATAGCCATTCACAGTGCTTATAAAGCAAGGCTATAGATTCATCTATCATAAAGGAGTGAGTACATCTCTAATAAAGACCACCTCTACCATAGGTTTAAAGTGTCCCCACCGGGATCTGATAGTCATACCAAAATTATAGCCGTTTCATTCCTTTGCAGGTTATTCCATGAGACAATTCCTGGCTGCAACTTCCCTACTTCTGAAGCTAGCAATGACAAAAATCAGCTTTCCACCTTTCAAATGTGTGAAGTCCCAGGTCTGAATATAGCAGGAGGAAACAAATACTTCGGGAAAAACATGGAAGATGATAAAAAGGAAGGAAGGAGGTTCACTAGGCTTCAGAATTTCAGCAAGTCAAAAAGAAAGTGCTTGTTCAATTCTGTTATTTCTCTAAAGTCTGGATAGTGTTTTATCAAACTGTTGGTTGCAACTCATTAGTGGGCCATGAAATCAATTTTGTGGGTCATGACTAGCATTTTTCCCCCCAGACTAGGAAAAAAAATCATATTATAACACATAGAACAACACACAGAAAAAGTGAGTCTTTTTCTGTGAAACATGGGTATCACATATGTATGTGTCTTGTTGCATGTATTTATGTACCCAATCTTATATTTATAATGAGTCAAAGGTAAAAATATCATAGAACCTTCACATGTCCAGGAGGAGTAAGGGGCGGGAGGGCGTTGCTCACTCATAGGTACAAAAAAGAGAATAAGCTGAGTCTTACAAATCAAATGAAGCCCAATATTAAAACTTCCCCAAAATGTTAATCGGCCTTACAGATTTTTAATTTAAGCCTCTGAGGGGACAGTGAAGAAAAGCATTATGACCAGATACACTTACTTTTAATTCAGAAAATTAATGATCATTTAAGACAAACCTTTTTTTTAAACCTCTCTCTATAAGACACAAAATATTGTATTTGGAAATAAAACTAAGGATATGCTAAATCTATCTTTAGGTTCAATTCTTAGCCTTAAAGTACTGTAACTGTCATAAAGATTTAGCAATCCAAGACCCTCTGTCCTCTCCCTGAGTGTTGATCCTTCCTTCCTTTGTCAGATAATACGTGAATACCTAGGGCAAGGATTAGCCTTCTGGTAAAACAAAAAAGCAAAACAAAACAAAACAAAAATGTTCTCTACCTAACAGTTGGTAAATTCTGGTTTTCCAACTGAGGTTTTAATTCTTGGCTGAAAATTATATGTAGTACCATATAAATATTATTTGAAATAAGAGCCCTTATATCAGGAAAGTCATTTCTTAGGATATTAATTCACACCCTTTGAATGTTATTTATTTACATGACTTTAAAAGCAATTAAGACATTTAGGGAGCACATTAAACCTCAGATTAATGTGCATTTTTCTCTTGGACTATCTATCATTCAAAGGCTTACCCCTACCCTTTTCCACCCAGGGAGATAAATGTTTCAGAACCAGAGAGGCATATTTCCTTTCTGTCTGTTTCCTTAGAATTCATTTAAACATGCTTATTGAAATTTCTTGTCATGCAATATTTTAGAAAGATTCCCCAAATATATACAGCTTGCAGACTGTAAATATTGAATGACAAGATTGCTACCAAGTTTTCTTCCTTAGGCAAACAATACCACAGTCAAAATCCCCCTGTATAAACAATTCCAGTCCGTATGTAAATTAGATTAACATAATAAAAGAGTAAGTATAGCTGTTTTCCTCTAGGTCTTTTAAAGAAATAAGAGTGAATATTCAAAAACTGTAAATGCCCTAGGGGTATCAGGGCTTTTTGTCAGTTATCAATACTGGTCTATAAGAAGACAAGAGGGCTGTTAGTACCCAAACTATGTACCACTTTCTCTAAACAACACCCAAATCAGAGCACAAAGAAAACATTTTTCCTCTCCAAGGCAGTGTTCAAAAAATTTTGAATTCCTAAATAATCTCAACAAGTTACAGACTGATAAAACTACCAGAGACAAAAGATTTCATGGCTTTTTTGAGACCAATTTCTTATTCCTAAAAAGGAAAGATCTATGTCAAAACTAAATATGACTAAACAACTGCAAAATCAGGACAGTAAATGTAAAGTCAGCTAAACTGATACACAAAGATTCATTTCCTTAGGCTTCACAGAACTCTTTCTAGGCCATGATTTGGTATAAAATATTCTACCAAAAAAGATACCTGTTAGAGGTAGTTGCCACCCTTTGAGCAGCCTCACAAATGGGGGTTGGTGAGAGGGTCCGGGACTGACATTTTCCTCCTGTTTAGCTACCTAAGGGGTGGCAAAGTACTCAGGTCTTCCGGGAACTGGCTAATTTAATAGGGTGGAACTAGTTAGAGAAATTTGGGATTTTTGAGAGACCAAAAGAACACCCCCTGACTGGAAATGTATTTTATCTGGGGAATCGGGGATTTAACCAGCTAGTTTCGCTTCTGTACGAACGCTTGCTTTTTCGCGCGCGCGGGCCCCCTAAACCAATCAGCTAACTCCAAGTATGCCTTTTTCAAATGTTCAAAATGTCAACCAATCGGCTCCGCCCCACCCAGAACCTGTTTATACCAGTCTATAAAAACCCTGCACCTACCCAGCCCTGGACCTCTCGGCGTTACCGGCAACGAGTGCGCAGAGGCCCAGGTTCGAACCTGTAATAAACGGCCCCTGCCCATTGGCTTTGACTCACGTCTCTGGTGGTCTTTTAACGAGGGCAGATTTCTCTACGGCATTTCAATTTTATCTCCTTTTTTTAAGGAAAATAAACTTTTAAATACTGATTATTTTATTTTAAAGTTACAGTATTGGCTACCATGAGAATTAGAAGTTTTAACCACAGTTTTTTGTTAATATATCTATATAAGTATATATATGAACTCCAATAGTTTAACACTGAGAGCTAGCAACTTTTCTTTTAGAAGAGTGGTTCACTCCCGCATAGACTTTGGAATCCTATAGACTTGAGCTGGATGCTTGTTTGGCTACTTTTTAGCTGTATGACCATAAGCAAGTTGCTTAATCTAATCTTATCAATTAAAAAATGGGAATATTAATCAGTATCTACAAGACGAGGTTGTAATGGATATTGAGTAAAACAATGCATTAAAAATAAGTGATAGCTCAAAGAAGATGGAAAAGAAGTTACCCACACAGGAGAAATAAAAGGGAAGGAAAAATAGGATGAGGAAATGAGAACGGGAAAGAATAGGAGAAAGAGGTAGGGGCACAGGAAAGCAGGGAAGGGAGAATACAGCAAAGAGAGAGAGATCCATAATTGTAATAAATTTCTTTGTAAAGTACACATACTGTACTTGGTAAACACATAAGCACATAGCCTTGTTTGTGTCTCATTCTCCACCATTTTTCTCCAGCCTTCACCAAGCAATCAGCCCCCCAAAAACAAACAGATAAATAAGCAAAAAACTACATAGTCATGCTAAAAAGGTTTCACTTAAAATTCATGACTACCACTAGCAACTGGTTTAAAAATAAAGGAAAATGTTATTTTCTGGCATTGACTAATTCAGTTGCTCAATCACATAACGAAGAACCTAAGTGCCTTCCATCTTCTTCCTCTGCTAGCCTCAAGGCCAAAAGATGACAACGGCAAATATGATATGCAGACCTAAATGTCTACAGCAGAAGAGGAACTCTTTATTCCCTGGAGATCTCTGTCAGCAAAGAAAACCATTTCTAGAAACCTCTGAACTACCTTCCCCTTCTTTCTCACTCACTTTCATTTGACCATGTCTTAATCAGTCTCTGGCAAGGTGAATGAAAATATCATAGCTGGATTAAATCAACCAAGTTTCACCTCCCTAGAGTTAGAATGGGATTAATTTTCATTAATACTCATAGCTATAAGGATGACAGGAGACACGTCCAGAATTATACTGGCAGAAGAGAATTGGACTGCCAGAAACATCACCAGAGTGGACAAAAAGGGACATAAACAGTATAAAATGAAAAGAGGATTTTGGATCTTTCAGACTCCTACAAGCAAGAAGCTGGCTAATAAATTCTCAACTGCAAACATGTGGTATCTTTCATGAGAAAGGAAGGATGATTTGGAGGATGGAAATAACCTAGAAGGTGGAGACAAGATCATGAAGACTTATTCTCAGGCACTGAGCCCTAATCAAGGAACACAAACCTGTGCCTAACTGGATTTCAGAATTGCTATGAACCAGTTACTCTTGTGTGTGTGACTCCCATATTCCCCCTTTTTGAATAAGAGTGTCAGTATAGGGGTGTCTGGGTGGTTCAGTTGGTTAAGTGGCTGCCTTCAGCTCAGGTCACAATCCCAGGGTCCTGGGATGGAGCCCCACATTGGGCTCCCTGCTTAGTGGGGAGCCCGCTTCTCCCTTTCTTTCTGCCTCTCTCTGAGTCAAATAAATAAATAAAAATTTTTTTTAAAAAAGAGTGTCTGTAGAGATGCCTGGGTGGCTCAGTTGGTTAAGCGGCTGCTTTCAGCTCAGGTCATGATCCCAGCGTCCTGGGATCGAGTCCCATATCAGGCTCCTTGCTCAGCAGGGAGCCTGCTTCTCCCTCTGCCTCTGCCTGCCATTCTGTCTGCCTGTGCTCACTCGCTTGCTTTCTCTCTCTGACAAATAAATAAATTTTTTTTAAAAAGAGTGTCTGTATAGCAATAATCCTATGCCTATCCTACTATTATATGTTGGGTGTGTGCGAAACAAGATAATTTGTCTCTTTAGTTCATAAGTCTTCAGATCAAGAGGAATTGGACTCAAGGAGCTATACTTTTGGAACTATATCAGAGAGTCTCACCTACAACTGAACTTGATTTATATGATGAGATTCTGAACTTTAAGGTGATGCTGTAATGAAATGAGACTTTTAGGAACCTTGGGAAGAAGTGAGTACACTTTGTATGTAGGAGCAGCATGAATCATAGGGGACCATGGAGTTGATTGTGGCAGCCAGGCCCCAAGATGGCCCCCAGTGATCCCCACCTTCTGGTATTCATATCCTTATATAGTACACTCCTACACTGTATTGGGTTGTTCTGTGTGACCAACATACTCAACAAAAGTGATAGCACATGATGAGGCTAGGTCATAAAAGACATTGTGGCTTCTGCCTTGCTTTCTCTCTTTCTCTGGGGAGCTACCTACCATGTCATAAAGACATTTAAGTACTCCTATGGAAAGAACTAACTAGGAACTAAGCCCTCCTGTAAATAGCCATGTGAGTGAGCCCTAATCAAGTCTTCAGATGAAGGTAGCCCCAGTCAACAGCTTGCCTGCAGGTTCATGGGAGATACTGAGCAAGAACCTTCAAGCTAAGCCCCATATAAATTCCTGATCCACAGAAACTATGAGAAATAAATATTTGTTATTGGACATCACTTACTGGCTCTATTGGTAGAGTGACTCTTGCTCTTTGGGGTCGTGAGTTCGAGCCTCACCTTGGGCATAACGTTTACTTCAAAAAAATTTTAATTTAATTTAATTTTAAAAGTACTATGGACCCCTTTAAAAGAAACTAACACAAAATGGTTGACAAAAATCTTCTCTTTCCACAAAAGAGCAAAATATCAAAGTAAGAATTAGACATTGAAGATCTCTGTCTGTTCTTTGTTCATCTTCCACTATTCAAATAATTAATGTTAAAAGTATAGAAGTATTGGGATGCCTGGGTGGCTCAGTTGGTTAAGCGGCTGCCTTTGGCTCAGGTCATGATCCCAGCGTTCTGGGATCAAGTCCCACATCGGGCTCCTTGCTCGGCAGGGAGCCTGCTTCTCCCTCTGCCTCTGCCTGCCACTCTGTCTGCCTGTGCTCGCTTGCTCTCTCTCCCTCTCTCTCTGACAAATAAATAAATTTAAAAAAATACATTTAAAAAAAAGTATAGAAGTATTGGGGCATGTGGTTGGCTCAGCTGGTGAGCTTCTGACTCTTGATTTCAGCTGGGGTCATGATCTTGGAGTCATGGGATCGAGCCCTGTTCTGGGCTCCATGCTCCGGGCAGAGTCTGCTTGTCCCTCTCTCCCTCTGCTCCTCCTCCCACCCCTACACTTGCACGCTTTCTCTCTCTCTCTCTCTCAAATAAATAAATATATAAATCCTTTAAAAATGTAGGTAAGTATTTAATCAATATGTCCCATTGAAAAGTTTAATTCACTTGTGAGTGCCAGTGAGAAAGTTATTGGGGATGAGGAAGGAATGGAAGGGGCATATGAAAAGAAAGATGATAATATAGAATAGTACAATGTAGTGGTTAAGAGCATGGGCTCTGAAGCCACACTGCATAGGTTCAAATTCTGGTTGAGTAACCTTCCTCATTTGTAAAATGGGAATAATTATAGCCCCTCCCTCATCCTCCCTCATAAGATTGTTATAAGGATTAAATACATGTAAATTGCATATGAGAACATCTAGCACATAGCAAGTGCTTAATATCCTGGGAATGTGGATGGGATGAGAATGTAGAGACATATTCACAAAGACGATCCAATCATAGTCTTACCTGACAGGTAATATTCTTCAATTTCCCTTCAGAACACTTCAGGAGAGTGGAAAGAGAAGCCCTGATCTAACTGGGAGGCAATCAAAGCTATAGTAAGTGGCACTTATGTTTGTTTGCAGCACTTTTTTAACCCATCAGTAGAAAACCTGATGGGCAGCTTGACTATACTCCAGGTGTTGAATTTATGTCTACTATGTACGGAGTGACCAAATAATTTATTATCCAAACTGGGATACTTCTGAGAACAAAATGGGCCCCAGAAAAATTTGAAAAGTAGGCTTAAATTGGAATCCGTCCAGTCAAGCAGCAAGGGACATTTTGGTCACTGTAACTGTGGCACAAGTTCATAGAAAGAGGCAATATGCATGCTTTAATGAAAGCAAATAATAACATTTTGCTACTATGCGCAAAAAGGAAGAAATGGTATCTACTCTTGATAAACTGTCTTGCCAGAATTTGAAAAACTAATCTACTTATATTGAAATAATTCCTATCAGAGATGGCCAAACCCTTATAATAAGATCTATATAACAATTGCCAATAAGGGTGCCTGGGTGGTTCAGTTGGTTGAGCATCTGGCTCTTGGTTTCAGCTCAGGCTATGGTCTCAGGGTCTTAAGATTAAGCCCCACATCAGGCCCACGCACAGCGTGGAATCTGTTTGAGATTCTCTCTTCCTCTCCCTCTGCCCCTCCTGCTCATGTTCTCTCTCTCTCTCAAATAAATAAATAAAATCTTTTTTAAAAATTACCCATAATAAAAATACATCTCGGGGCCCCTTGGTGGTTCGGTTGTTAAGCAGCTGCCTTCAGCTCAGGTCATGATCCCAGGGTCCTGGGATCAAGCCCTACAT
Organism: Mellivora capensis; assembly: GCA_004024625.1. Lineage (NCBI taxonomy): Eukaryota > Metazoa > Chordata > Mammalia > Carnivora > Mustelidae > Mellivora > Mellivora capensis. Next base: position 234,871 of record PISX010000425.1, on the reverse strand, counting down.
CAGGCTCCCTGCTTGGCAGGAAGCCTGCTTCTCCCTCTCCCATTCCCTCTGCTTGTGTTCCCTCTCTTGCTGTGTCTCTGTCAAATAAAATAAAATAAAAAAATCTCAGAAACACTTGGCCTTGTTGACTACACTTATCTTCTCAAAAGCCCCTCTTGCTTGCTTTCCATAATAGCACTTCCTCCTATTTTATGCTCTATTTTTTCACTTTTCATTTACGGGCTCTTCTTCCTTCTCCCATCTCTGATATTCCCTTGGCCTTTTTCTCATCCCACACATTCCCATTTGCTTTGCTGTGCTGACACACTCTTATTGCTTAAACTATCACACTTGAATGCTGATGACTCCCAAATCTTTATTTTTAGTCTTGACTTCTCTTTTAGGCTCTAGACCTGAGCTGTATAATACCATAGACATTAGCCACATGTGGCTATGGAGCACTTGAAATGTGGCTAGCTGAAACTGAGATGTCTGTAAAGATAAAATACACACCATATTTCAAAGACTTCGAAGAAAATGAATGAAAAATATCTCAAAATATTTCATATACATTACATGTTGAAATGACAACGTTTTTTAGGAATATTAGACTAAATAAATGTATCATTAAAATCAGGGGCCCCTGGTTGTTCAGTTGTTAAGCATCTGCCTTTGGCTCAGGTCATGGGATCTGATCCCAGGGTTCTGGGATTGACCCCCACGTTGGGCTATCTGGTCAGTGGGAAGCTTGCTTGTGTTGTCTCTCTCCCTCTCTCTCTTAGGCAAATAAATAAATAAAATAAATCAAATCAATTTATCTGTTTCTATTTACTTTTTTTTTTTAAGATTTTACTTATTTATTTGACAGACAGAGATCACAAGTAGGCAGAGAGGCGGGCAGAGAGAGAGGAAGAGAAGCAGGCTTCCCGCTAAGCAGAGAGCCCGATGCGGGGCTTGATCCCAGGACCTGGGATCATGACCTGAGCCGAAGGCAGAGGCTTTAACCCACTGAGCCACCCAGGTGCCCCCTATTTACTTTTTAAAATGTAGTTATTAAACATTTAAAAGTACATGCATGGCTCACATTTATAGCTTACACTATATAACCATTAGACAGCACCTCTCTAAACTCTTATCTCCTACTAATTATCTCTAATCAGAAATTCCACCAGCACCTCCAACTCAGTGTGTAGAAACCTAAACTCATCTTCTCCTGTCAGTCATTTTCCACACTGGTGACAGAGTGATATTGCTAAAACACATATCCAGTCATAACACTTCTCTGCTCAAAATTCTACAGGAGTCACTTTTAGAATAAAGATAATAATAATCTAAGCTTCTCAATCTCTACCTTCAAGGGCTTACAATGACTGCCTCTCTTACTCTTACAACTAAACTGAAGATTCCTAGAAGGCTGGGACTATGCTTTTCAAATAGAAAACAGAAAAAGACAAAGACACAACTTAGTTAAAAAAAAAAAAAAAAAAGAAAGAAAGAAAGAAAATTTAAATATTTATTAAAGCCATTCTAAGTGTTTTGGGTATATTTAATCCTTACAACAACCACATAAGGAAGGTATTATTATCCTCATTTTACAGATGAGGAAATAAGGTACAAAAGTCTAAGGAATTTGCTCAAAGTCACACAACTGGTATATAATGGAGTTCATGGTGTGTCCTGAGAACAGTATACAATTTCATGGAGCTGGAGCATGGAGTACAAATGAAACTAGAAGGTAAGCTGGAGTCAGATCATGGAATGCCTAAAATACTTTCCTAAAGAGTTGGATTTTCTTCTATAAACAATGAAGTTTTTGTGGTGCCTGGGTAGCTAAGTTGGTTGGGCCACTGCCTTCAGCTCAGGTCATGATCCATGATCCTGGAGTCCCAGGATCGAGACCCACATCAGGTTCCCTGCATATCGGGGAATCTGCTTCTCCTTCTGACCTCTCCCCTCTCATGCTCTCTCTTTCTCTCCCTCTCTCAAATAAAAAAAGAAAAATGAAGACCAAAACAAAACAAACAATGAGGCTTTTGATCAGAAAGTCACCGTCATGTTCTAATTGGTATTTAAGGAGATATCAGGTGGTCATGTGGATGACTGAGGAGCAAGAGACTAGCTAATGCTCTTCCATGTGTATTCTTCCAACATTTCCCCTAGACACCCAAATTTCATATTTAGAAGTTTCCATGAACTCCTTTATTAATCAGACACTTAGTCCTACCAATTTTAGCTCCTAAATCTGTCTCCAATTCATCTCCCCTCTCCAGTCCCACTGCCAATTATTTGAGCCACATCTTCATCACTTTTGAGATAACTGCAATAGCCTGTTTACTGCCTCCAGTCTTACTTCATCTAGTATATCCTAAAAGATTGTTCCAAGATTTTAATCTGATCATGCCAACCATAAAGTTGAAACCCATCAGTGACTCCTTATCACCTTCAGGCTCTTTCGCACAATATTCAGGAATCTTCATGATTTCATCCTTCTCTAGCTCTCTCGTATCAACTCCGGCCACTCCCCCACTCTTTTTTCAGTCATATTGAACTATATGCTGCTCCTTATGTCTTCTCTGTATCTTTGCTCATACTGTGTTATCTATCTAGAACTCTTCCTCTTTTTATCCACCAAACGGCAGTTACCATTATTCAAGAGCTCAAGCATTATTTCCTTTGGGAAACCTTCCTACACACCCTTGTCCTTTCCAGGCAGAGTTAGATTGTCTACTCTGCACTCCTGTAACATTCTATAAGTATGTATAATCCATCACACTATATATGGATTTTCTTGAATAAGTCACCCATCAGAGTAGGGCTGTGCCTTACTGATTCCTTCATTTAGCCAATATATATTGAGCATGATTCCCCCCTCCCCACCTTCACCACCACCCCCCAACCTTCACCACACTCCCCACCCAAGGATTGTTTATCTGGAAGCCAGGGCTATAACAGTGAACAGAACAGATGAAAATTCCTGAACTTACAGAGTTAACATTGGAAAAGTGGAGCCTACCCATTTACCCCTGTAGTTCCAGTGTCTAGCCCTTGATGAGCTAATATGGTAAGGTTAGAAAAGTAGTAGATGGGCATATCAGCCAGTCTTTTCGATAGTCTCTCCCCATCAGGCTCTTCCATTGGATCTTTCCCTTTTATCTATGTTTCCTTATAAATTTCTCCTATGTGTTAGTCAAAGCACGTCCATGTAATCTAAAATGGGTCATACTGGACCTAGACTGAATTTCTTTCTTTCTTTCTTTTTTTAAGATTTTATTTATTTCTCAGAGAGAGAGAACACAAGCAGGGGGAGCAGCAGGCAGAGGGAGAAGCAGGCTCCCCACTGAGCAAGGAGCCCGAAGAAGCAGGACTCAATCTTAGGACCCTGGGATCATAACCTGAGCCAAAGCCAGACAGTTAACCTAGTGAGCCTCCCAGGCGTCCCATAGACCAAATTTCTAAGCAAAGTTCTATTTTAACTCTATACCTTCTTCCTTCTTCCTATTTCCCTGTCACACACTCTAGTCCCCTTTTCCCTTGAGACCAAGTACCTTTTGTCCAAGTACAGTACCAAGTACTCACAATCTAGAAGTACAGTTAAACATCTTTGTTTTCCCAAAGTGTCCCAGGTTCTAATTACTCCTCTCTAATTGTCCCCAATGCCCCTGACATTAGAGGTAGCTGGTCAGTAATATCATCTGTCTTGGAAAGCTTCACATTTTCTCATTTCCCACCCACTGAGCCTCTTAAGTGCTCTACCTCTATCATAGTCCTTATCACCCTGGAACGTTGAATTTAATTCTTTTCTTCCCTATATTTTTCAGAGTCTAGAACTGTTCAATATACCATCAACAAATGAGTAAATGAATATATGTATATTTATTTATACAGTTAACACTTGAACAATGCTGGGATTAGGAGCACCCCTAAGCAGTTGAAAATTTGGGTATAACTTCTGACATGCCTTACCAATAACATAAACAGCCAATTAACACATATTTTATATATGTATTATATACTGTAGTCTTACAATAAACTAAGCTAGAAAAAAGAAAATGTTATTAAGAAAATCATAGGGAAGGGGTGGTACTTGCGTGGCTCAGTCAGTTAAACATCTGTCTTTAGCGCAAGCTTCAGTAGTGATCCCAGGATCCTGGGATGGAGCCCCTTGTCCTCTGCTCAGCCGCGAGTTTGTTTCTCCCACCCCCTCTGCCCCACCTGCCCTACTCATGCTCTTTCTTGCTGTCCCTCTCTCAAACAAACAAATAAATAAATAAAATGGAAAATCATAAGGAAAATACACTTATAGTACTGTACTCTATGGGGAAAAAAAAAAAACCCTGTCTATTAGTGAACCTGTGCAATTCAAACCGTGTTGTTCAAGGGTCAACTGTATATTTTCTCCCCGAGTTCAGCCGTGTGACTTCCATCCTTCTCCTACACGTTGTAGGGAGATCTACAGAAAGAGCGTACCAAAAATGCCCACTTTGGACCAAAGGTTAAGAAAGCTCTTTCTTTAAAAGTGTTAGGAGAATTTAAGTTTTAACAGTGCGTTTCCCATCCCAGATGAATGTGTATCTTCATGTGGCTTTTGCGCTGTCTGTAAATTCATCTGGACCTGAGTGAGTAAAGTATGTATTAGAATGGTGTTCCTCTATGTTATCTAAGTGGGTCCTTTCCCCAGGAAGTAACTCAATCAATGGCATGGTGTTCCTGAGACTTTCTCAAGGAAAAAACAGGGCCACTGAGCCAACATACTACTCAAATTTAAGTATCCTGTTGAGTGTGTGTTTGGGAGTAGGGAGAAGAGAGGATCTCTGCATGAATAAAAACAAAACAAAACAAACAAAAACCCCATAAACTTTCTGAAGGACAGAGTTGTAAGAGGTCTTCCAGGTTTCCTGGATACTCTGGGCCCTGCATAAGAAGGAAGTGGACCCGATACTCCCCGCAGAGAATCCTTCCCTAGGGACAGCCAAATTCGCCATACTCCCCTCCCCCACACGACTGCACCCCGACTGGTGTGCGTGCAGGCGCGGTAGCGACTGCCCGTAGAACCAGCCCTCTCAGCCTCTCCTCTTCTAGCCAAGCTCCAGAGATGTCAAAGATTCTTAAGCAGGGGTTTTCCAATTTGCCCCTGAGGCAAGGCGGGCGGGCCCAGGCTGCGATGTAGAGAATTCGATGTCCGAGCGACCTCCTCGGAGGAGTGGATCGAGTTAAATATAACCGCGCGAATGGAATGGCGCTAAAAATAAGGCAACAGCTGGCGCGTCCACAGCCCTGTGCCGGGAAGGGCGGGGGCCCGAGTGGTCCTGCGCCTGAAGGCCGCTCCCGGACTAGGGACGGGAGGCAGCGTCCGCAGGCCTGGGCCGGAGGGCCAGCGACGTGGGCGCGAGCTGCTCTGGGCCCGAGACGCGTCCGCCTGCGAGCGTCCCAGGCACTGGACTCAGGGCCGCTCGGTGGCCTGAGGAAAAACTTTACTAAGGAATCAGAACCCCGGCGAACTTGCCTGGACGTGACAAGCTGGAAAGGCTGGCGCTGAGCTCATGCCCGCTCCGCCGCCAGAGGGAGCTGAGTGCGAGAGGAGGAAGCCGGACCCTTGAGGAGGGCGAGGCGTCGCCCGAGACAGAGGCGCAGGGGCACCTGTGGTGGGAGGCCCCGCGCGCGCATACACAACACTCCCACGGCGAGCCGCGCTCGGCCTTTGCGCTCCGCACTTTCCCACAAGCCTCTTCCGGCGCGCGCCCCTCGGCCCTGCGCGCCAGCGCGCGGTAGCGCCCCTACCATCAAGGCAACAATTGAAACATTTCCAAAACGGGCTATTTATTTGCTCCCAATAAATCGATCGGCAGTGATTAAGAAATCGATGTGGCACACGTGGGCGAGTCGCCAGCGGGGAGAGAAAGGCGCTATCGCCCGGCGCCCGCGGGGAGGTCCCGGGCGGGCGCCGGCCTGGGAGAGGCGTGTCCCGCCCGGACCACACCCGAGGGCTAGTCACCTGGGCGCGCGGGCGGCGGCAGGCCGCGTTCCCTCGGGCGGCGAGGGGCGCGCGCGCCCGCCGCCTGCTTTCCTCGGCCCCTGTTGCGTTTCAGTCTGGCGTGCGGGGCGGGCAGTGGCCGCCAACGGTCGCAGCGCTGCTCGGAGGCTTTTGTTGCTCCTCCGCGGGCTGAATGGGGGTTTTGTAAAGTGGGACAGATAAAAATGAGCAGCATCATATTGTTTGACAGAATGATCCCATATGATGAAGTATCGGCTCCGAAGGGGGTGAAAATGGTGAATTCCTAAAAACCCAGCCCTCGGCTCCTCCGCAAGCTGCCCGTAGCCTGGAGGGGCCCAGCCGTCAGCCGGGCCCCGCCGCATCGTTCCAAACCGTGTCGGAAAGACTCGAGCTTTCAATGCCAAGTCATTTTTAAGCCCCGATCCTGCCCAGGACCTTTCTCCTCGTGGATGAAAAGAACAATTTTCGAGAGAAAGGCTCGTTTTGATTAAATCTGACATGCTGCTGATAACTCCATGCTAATGTGAAATAATTAACATAATAGCCATAATTAAAAGCACGCTAACAATGCCACAAATTTATCACACAATTTTACTAGCTTTCTGCCCCTAACTGCTCTCTCATCGTTAATTAAACGTGTTGCCTTTTACAGAATGGATGTTTATACATTTCCAATATAAATAAATTCGAAACCATCCTCTCTCGCCCTCTCCCTCTCTCTCCTTCTCTTCCTTTCCCTTTGATTTTTCGCCATTTATAGGCACTTCTTGGCATGGGCCTTGAGTGGCGGACACCTTGAAAGTAAATGAAGTTTTAAGATGAAAATCCAAACAAGAACGTTAAATTGGCCCCCTTTTTTTTTTCACCCCGAAGAGATCTGGAGACACATACAAGATTGGTGGGAAGTGCGTTTAAAATCCCACCCACTTGGAAATAGAAATAATCTGGGTGGGTTGGGGACCTGGGTATCATCTCGGCCCATCCCGCCTTCCTCGGTGGTGGCCATCCAGGTAGAGGCTGGTAATAGTTTAATAAATCTATGAAGATTGTCGAGAAGACACCGACTTTGGTCCTTGGAGAGGGGGTAGGGGAGAGAAAGGAGGGGTATTTTCCAAATGAGCTCTACCTACGTTTCGTTCCCTCTGCAGTAGAGAGGGAGGCTGCTCTCAGTGGGGGATGCTCCCCTCACTGCGCAGAACCTGGTCCCATCTCCCCGGATTATAAGAAAAGTGCACCCGCGCACGGGCGTGAAGATTCTGTCTCACTTCGGGCCAACGATTTATCCAAGCCATTGGCATATACTCTGACTTAAAGGAATAGGAAGAAGGCACTTGGGTTCGCTTGGACCTGGCGAGGGGTAGGTGGGCCATTCCTGCCTTCCACGCACTCTGACCGTGCCCCTCCTCCCGTGTTGACCACTTAAGAACCCAAATTGAATTGTAATTAACTTCCTCTTCTCCGCCATAAATTGTTCCATTCAACTTCCCCCCACGCCCTTCTCACCACCCCCCCAGAACACACTAAATCGCCCCTCCCCCAAGACGTCTCAATTCCATTTTATCGATCCGGACTCCACTTTTCTTGTTTCCTGTTGCTGGAAACTCGGCCCCTCCACCACCACCACCACCCGCCCTCGGCAGCTCCGGTCCGGGTGGCTGCCCCACCTGGGTACCACAGACTCTGCGAGCCCCAGGAGAAAGAGAGGGATGCTTATTCCCTTCTCCTTTGGCTGAAACGTTTCAAACCTTTGAATAGGTGAGAGACAGCTGGGTGCCATCTTCTTTAATCCCTCCAGTGAAGTTTGCTTTTTGTGACCCAAGTAGTTATTCTCACTCATATAATTGTGTGTGTACTCCTCCTTCTTTCCATCTCCCCCAGTAACCCTCTGCAACCCAGAATATATTTATCCACATTTCTCCCTCCCCTAATATTTCCATTCCCTCTATCACATTTTTCTTCCCCTCACTAATGTCTCTTTCTGTAGCTGTGTCGCTTCTTCAGTCTCGCTCTGTCCTGAAGTTTGGCAGTATCTGACGATTTGTGGGCTCTTAGCAGCAAACTGCAATTACGCGGCAAACAGTATTTACTTAGCCCCAAATCTAGTCAGCGTAGGGCAGGTCCCTGCACCGCTATGGGCTCTGGCTCTTCCGGGCGGCGTCCTGCAGCGGGAACTGCGGGAACCTTCCGGCCTCCCACCTGGGCCGCCGCTTTGCCTCCTTCCGGCCCCGGGAGGTTGTGCTGGTGGTACTGTCCGCCCGGAAGGGGGAGAACGGTGGCGGGTTTCCCAGTCGAGAGTGGTCGCGGGAAAATCCGCTGCCTCCGCTGGAAATCGATATTAAGCGGTTGGGCCGGGGCGGGCGATGGACGTCGCGGCCGCAGCCAGTAGGTCCTGCAACGTCTCATAATTGAGCTAATCGAGTCGAAAAGTTTCTGTAAGGGCCAGACCCGGCATCAGATGGTAACACTGATTGAACAAGAGATTAGCACAATAGATCTCCAACCGAGGGGAAGCGTTGCTTTTCACACTACGCGCCGTAATTAATGGTATGAATCAATTAATTTGACTTTTATTGTGTCGAATGAAAAAAGCGCAACAAATGGAACTGGCGGCTGGGAGTTGTTCATCCCCCACCCCTTCCCCCAGGGAGGTTCCAATGAGACACCGGGGAATGGACGGATCAGGCCAGGTCTTGGCGGAGGGAGGGCGAGGGAGCGACCGGCAGCACCGAGGGAGTCCTGAGACCCAGCTCCGGAGGGCAGCAGAATCAAAATTAGGCTCATTTGGAGGCTACTTTCAGAAGACTACTGAGGGCAGCCCCTGAAGCCGCTACAGTCCGCGCACGCACACGTGCGCACACACACGCACGCACACACACACACATACACTGCACGCGGCCACGCGGGTCCAGCCTCTTGGGCTGCGATCGGGATCGCGGCCCGCGCCCCTCACTGCAGCTGGACCACAGAAACTGCTCAAAAGTAATTTCTGAATTTTAAATTTCGGGCTCTTTTTTTGTCCTTCCGACCTTCCTTTTGTAATTGTTGGGTTGCAGCCTCGACCTCTGCAGCGGGGTGCAGTGGTGGGCTGCCAGCTCGCGCCGCTCGAGTCCGAGGGCTGTCTAGAAGGCATTGCAAACGGTTCGGACCTGCGGGGCCACAAAAAGGTGCAGCTGCGGGAATCAACTCAGAGATGCATTTTAAGGTCGGTGCAACGGGGAATGATTTTGATACCAAACAACAACAACAACAACAACAACTTTGTGGAGTTTAGCTGTTGTCTCATGATGGAGTAACTGCCACCGCCCCCCCCCCCAATCCCCGGCACAAACCAGAACTTTCTGCGAAACGGAGATCCAATGGACTAGTATTATATCCAGAATATTATCTAATGGAGATGAAAGTCAGTCTGTGTGTTTCACTGCCTATAATGAAGTAAGTTAACAGATTTTTCCCCCCCTAGGCCAAGGATTGAGGGAATCGTAGGTGAGAGAGACACAGACTGAGGGAATCAGAAGCACCACTGTCCACTAAGAATTAAATCGGATTCCTCGCGCCTTCTGTAAATATTTCACCAACTATTTCCTCTCTCACCTCTCCCCTTGTTCTCCTTCCTCTGGTGAGGCCAGCCTTCTCCTCCCAGGACTCAGCGGACAGGCAGGGCTTGGGTTCAAGGAGCCCGGCCACACACGGCAGGCGCTTGCAGCTAGATTTCAGGCGGCCTAAAACTTAAGAGAGGGGGCCCTTCGCAGACTCAGTCGGTCAGGAGCACTATTCCGAGGTACGAGGCCCGAGCGCACGGGTAATGCCACGCACCCGTGGTCGGTTTGCGATCCCCCACCCCCAATTACAGTTAAATCCCCACAGCCTTTCCTACCACCAATGGTTTTCCTCGCCAAGGAAACTCGGTGTGTAAGAGCCGCATCCTCGCCTCCTCCACCCGCTCTGCTACTGGTTTGCGCGGAAGTTAAATCTTGGAGGGTTTACCTAAGCCTTAAGAGGAGAGAATCCACGTTAGTTAGCAGCAACTGAGAGCCTAGCCCTCCCGCAGACCGGAGGCCTCCCCTCGCTCCCAAGAGGCTGGGCCCCACGGCCCGGGAAGTCACATCGAGAGCTCCCGGCGTCATTCTGCGGTCCCAGCCCGAGCGCAGCGTCTAACGTAGAGGCCCGGAAGCCTCCACTCCACTCCACTCGACTTACCCAGGCCGCTGAGTCCCGGCTCCTTCCTCAGCACCTCATTTCCGACTTTTTCACATGTTAAGTCGTTTAACAACTCCCAGCAGCTAGTTACAGCCTCTTTATTTATAGGTTCACTGTTATTTTACGTCGTTTTTATATCTCTCGGCAACTATTCTAATAGATTAATCAATAACTATTTTCTGACCTTCGGGAACCCCAGCTGATGCTGTTGTGGCCGCGCGGGGTGCGGGGGGGGGGGCAATATATATATATAACACGCCCACATCCAGCGGGGGGAAGCAAAGGCAGGATGGGTGGTTTGGCTTTGGGGGGAAAGGATACTTGTCCCCTCAGTAGGTGTCTCCGCCTAATGAGCAGTGAGGCAGGAGGGGGTTTGAAGTCTAATTAGCAAAACGGAGCCGGGTGCGCAGCCCTTACCCAAGAGCTAAAAAGAATCAAACCCCCCAAAACAGAACAGAAGCTACTAAGTTTTTCTTTTAAAAAGGGGGGGAGGGGAATCTCGTTCTACACTGCCCAGTCCCAACCTAAGAAGTGTAACCAAAAGGGAGAAGGGGGAAGGGAGAGGGAGCAGGGAGGGCAGAGCAGCGAGAGCAGCCGGGTCCCGCGGACGCTCCCAGGCCCACGCCCTCACTCGCTCACACCCACCCTGCAGCACTCACACCCATAGGTTCCCTCGACCCCGCGCGGGGTTCCAGCCTAGACTGGGGTCCCGGGGCGGACCAGGACGCCCTCGGAGCCCGCGGGATGCTGGCGCACCGTACGGCGCTGAGTGGCGCGTCCCTCGTCCCTTTGTTGACAATTCCGGGAACCAACTTGAGTTTGGCCGGCTCCGCGGCGGCCCTGACGTCACGCGCGGTCACGTGGCCCCGCCTCCCGCTGGATCTTTAAGTAGAAAGTAATCTATCAGGCCAGTCCTTAAAACGGGACTTTCGACTACGGGGGCTTGGCGTCCCTGACACCCCCCTCCCCCCCGTTGCCCCTTCCCGCGCCCTCCAGAGCTGCTCGGCGCCCGGCGCCCGGCGTCCCGCGCCCGTCTGCACAGCTCTTGCTCTCCACGCCCCGGCCAGAGGCCGAGGAAGGCGGACGAAGTGAGGGGGCGCGGCGTGGAGAAGCCGCCGCGGCCCGGAGCGGCATCGAGCGCCTAGTACCGAGCGCCAGGGACAGCAGGAGTTTGAGGAGCGCGGCCGCGGGGGGCAGACGGCAGTGCCCGCGCCGCGGGATGCCGGGCTGCCGAGTGTGAGCCAAGCCGGGAGGGCCCCGAACCGTCTACGTCCCCCTCCCCTTTCCCAGTCTCCCATCTTTCGGGAGCACTCAAACCCCTTCCCCGGAGCTCGGCGGCAGCCCCTGACGACCCCATCGTCCGCCGATCCTTCCCCGCCGCCGCCACCAACCCCGAGGAGGGATGACCCTCTCCGGCGGCGGCAGCGCCAGCGACATGTCCGGCCAGACGGTGCTGACGGCCGAGGACGTGGACATCGATGTGGTGGGCGAGGGCGACGACGGGCTGGAGGAGAAGGACAGCGACGCGGGCTGCGAGAGCCCCGTGGGGCCGCCCGAGCTGCGCCTGGACGAGGCGGACGAGGTGACGCCGGCGGCACCCCACCATGGGCAGGCTCAGCCGCCGCACCAACAGCCTCTGGCATTGCCCAAAGAGGCGACTGGAGCCGGGGCTGGGCCAGGGGGCGAGGCGGGCGCTTCCGAACCTGACGGCTGCAAGGGCGGCGTTGGCGGTGAGGAGGGCGGCGGGAGCGGCGGCGGGCCGGGCTCCGGCAGCGGTGCAACGGGAGGCCTGGCCCCCAGTAAGCCCAAGAACAGCCTGGTGAAGCCTCCCTACTCCTATATCGCGCTCATCACTATGGCTATCCTGCAGAGTCCGCAGAAGAAGCTGACCCTGAGCGGCATCTGCGAGTTCATTAGCAACCGCTTTCCCTACTACCGGGAGAAGTTCCCCGCCTGGCAGAACAGCATCCGCCACAACCTCTCGCTCAACGACTGCTTCGTCAAGATTCCCCGCGAGCCGGGCAACCCGGGCAAGGGCAACTACTGGACCCTGGACCCGCAGTCCGAGGACATGTTCGACAACGGCAGCTTCCTGCGGCGCCGGAAACGCTTCAAGCGCCACCAGCAGGAGCACCTGCGCGAGCAGACGGCGCTCATGATGCAGAGCTTCGGCGCTTACAGCCTAGCGGCGGCGGCGGGCGCCGCGGGGCCCTACGGCCGCCCCTACGGCCTGCACCCCGCGGCCGCGGCGGGCGCCTACTCTCACCCGGCTGCCGCGGCGGCGGCGGCGGCGGCGGCGGCGCTCCAGTACCCCTACGCGTTGCCGCCGGTGGCACCCGTGTTGCCGCCTGCGGTGCCGCTGCTGCCCTCGGGTGAGTTGGGCCGCAAAGCGGCCGCCTTCGGCTCACAGCTCGGCCCGGGCCTGCAGCTGCAGCTCAACAGCCTGGGCGCCGCCGCGGCCGCCGCGGGCACAGCGGGCGCTGCGGGCACCACGGCGTCGCTTATCAAGTCCGAGCCGAGCGCGCGGCCGTCGTTCAGCATCGAAAACATCATCGGCGGGGGTCCCGCGGCGCCCGGGGGCTCGGCAGCGGGCGCTGGGGGCGCGGGGGTGACTGGGGGCACCGGGGGCGGTGGGGGCGGCAGCGCGGCGCAGTCCTTTCTACGGCCGCCGGGCACCGTGCAGTCCGCGGCGCTCATGGCCACGCATCAGCCGCTGTCGCTGAGCCGGACGACGGCCACCATCGCGCCCATCCTGAGCGTGCCGCTCTCTGGACAGTTCCTGCAGCCCGCCGCCTCGGCCGCCGCTGCGGCCGCCGCTGCAGCGCAAGCAAAGTGGCCCGCTCAATAGGGACGCGCCGGTGGCCGGGACCGAGGGCCGGGTGGCGGCTGCACTTCTAGTTTGCGCGCCCCGCCCCGGGCCCGGCCCCCCTGCCCAATCCCGGACTCGGCTTCGCCTCCATTTCCTCCCCCCGACCCCTCACCACCGACCTTCGGCGGCCTCCACGCCCTCGCGCACACCTAGGCTGGCGGAGCAAACTCTCACCGAACGCCCGCCGGGAATAGCTTGCGGTACAGGTAAAACCGAAAACCGAATTTTCCAAAAATGTACCCCGACGGCTCCTGCTCTCAGTACCGTAGGGATGGGAGGGAAATCTTTGTACATATTTGTATAAAAATTATTGACTTTCCTTTTGGGGTTCTTATTTTTTTAAGAAAAAACAAATTCAGTAGATTTAGAGCTCTGAACTTTCATTTTTTTTGAAGGTTCACTCTCAGCAGTTTTATGTGAGAAAAAAATGTATAGAGACGTTGGGAGATTTTAAATATAAAAATTTTCAAAAGGCGAAAAGTGTCATTCTATTATAAAAGTCTGTTTATATATGAATGAATATATATGGTATTCTAAATGTTATTCCATCGTGTTGTACACAACTTTGTAAATAAATTTTTAAAATGTTCACCCTAGTGTTTTATTTAGATGTCTGAGGTAAACGACAATATTTTAAAATTGTATTTGTATTTTATCTTTACCAGAAATTCAAGGAGTTTCAAATAATGACCCTTTTAAACTTAGCTATGCACAACTGCAATATAAGAAAATTTTAATTGAAGAAAGGAAAGAGTGTGCCTAATTTAAATCATATTAATATTTTTCTTTTAGTTTTCACACAAAAATTGGGATGTGGGTGATAATCTCATTCATACCAATCCATTAAGTCTGACCAGATATTTCTACAGATAAAATAAGCTGCCATTTTAAAAAACCAACCTAAGTCTAAACAACCACACAATCTTTTAATATTTTTTTAAAATACCAGACTTTTGTCTTCCATAATGAGAGTTCTTGGTCATTTCAATTATCCTTTGAAAAGAATGTAAATTACAAACATCCTCCATTTTAGCATTTAAATCTTACATTTTTTAAATTATTTCTGTTCATTCCTTAAGTGGAAATGGTAAATAAACACAGTTTTTAATGTATGTTATGGCAGTTTTATTTTTGCAGTGAAACTGCTGTATTATCTATATTAATCTGATCAATAAGACATAATTCTTATTCTTTCAGAATATTTTCAAATAAGATATTTCTTTTCTTATGGCAATAATAAATCCACAACATAATTTTGATTCCTGAAGGATTCCTACCAATGCCTCCTCTCTCCTCAACCCAGTGTTTTGGAAGGCCAAGGAATAGGGGCCTTAACATCCTTTTAAAAACAGGTGCACATCACACCTCCCCTTTACCTTTATTCCCCTCTTTTCAAATCTTTAAAAAGCAAACCACAGTCTAGATTAGTGGGAAATGAGAGATTATAGGGCAGGAATGGGGAGATGTCCCCGTAGATTATTTTTAATGTGCATTTCAGCTGTTGCAACCTTTAAAGTATTAAGGTAGAAATAAAACGTCTAGACGCCGAAGGCCGTTTCCCATTCACCACCAACATATCCTCAAACGGCATCAATTCTAATTATTTTGTAATTAATTTAGCTGTTACAATTACTTATGCGAAATCGCTTTTTTATACCGGAACCGGTAGCAATGCTGCCAGCTCGGCCCTATGCGCATCCTGCTTGCAAAACAGGGCCAGTCCCTGTCGGTGGCGTCCACCTCGACTCTTGGTCGTAGAGATGCCATCCGGCTTCGGATCCGAGCCTTATTCCTCTGCCGTCGGCATGGGCTAGGGAGTCTCTTTGAAAGACACGCCCGCGAAAATACCGAATCTGTTTTCCTGGTAAACAGTAAACATTATTGTGTCCTGGGTAAACATTACTCCTGGATCAGGGTCCTAAAATAAAACAAGCTGCCGGGGGTGAGATAGTTTAACTTGATAAACAGGAACCTGATAATCAACCTCCGGGGAGAGGCGCAACAGTAACCTTCACGGAGAAGAGATTATGGACCACACAGTCTCCGGGTGAGTCCCTTCTAATCTCCTTTTACAAGGAAAACTAAACGGATCTAAATTTGTTTGTGTGTTGCAGCTATAAAAGTAACAAGTTGTTTCACAGTTGTGTCTGGCTAATCGGTTTTTACACAAACAGCAAATGGTACATGATTTGTGCAAACACATAGAGGTTATTTCTAATTTTAGCTGACACCCCTGGGAAAAGGGAAAGGCAGGGCTTCTTGAATTCACTTTTAGCCTCAAGAAGCTGCTGATCCAAGGCTTCTAAATGACATTGGATAACAGAGGCCTCATTCCATCCCTGATCCTTTGTTACTTATAAAATTACTCGCTCATATTTCCACGCATAGCAGCAATACCGGCCGAGCCTGAGCCCGCAGCCTGACACTCGGCCACAAGCCGCCGCTTGAGATCCGCGGGGCTTTTTCCAGCGCTGCATTAGGCTGCAGGGAGTAGAGGAGTGATCCACCAGCAAATTTCCTTCTAGTCACTTCTCAACCTTTAACTAGAGCCTGGAGATGGTCCCCTTCCTTTATTTCTTGGAGAATAGGAGACTCCCAGAGCCAGACCCCAAACGGGACGGCGACTGTTTAAAGTGCTGGCAGATGTCTTGGAGATAGATCTGACTGTACCCCTTTGAAAAGCTCTTTTTGGCTTAAGCTTGTTAAGCCACGAAGGTTTAGAGCAGAAGGGGAAAATAAACTATGTATAATGAACGCAAACATTTGGTATGGGGGAGGGGAGGTGCTTGAAACTCACATTTGATGTGAAGGCGGGCACCAGAGGCAAAAGACACGGAAATCCCCTTTTACATTGAGATTTAAAGGCAACACGACTGATATCCGCTTTTTATCCCACTTAGGCAGATTTATTTGTAATAAAAAAAAAGGGGGAGGAGCGGGTTGGTTTTTATGGGGGAGAATTTTAGCTTTCGGCTACACACGAATTTAAACTGGTTTCCACCTCCTCCAGCACTCATTTCTAGAAAGTGAATCCAGTTCCGAGGCCTGTAGTCCTTAGAACTTCCCCAGGACTGAGTGCCTGAGTGGGGTCCCCGCACTCAGTTCCTCTGGGAATGGGTAAATCTGCAGGTCCAGGGAAATGTGAACCTAGACTAGACCAAGATACTTGCACGGACTCTGATGGGCTCTCGCTGCGATGGCGGATGTGGCCTGTAGGGGGCGACGAGCAGATGGAAAACTTACCGGTTTTGTCTCCGAGCGTCCAGCTCCAGCCCTCTGAGGCCACTCCTTGTCTCAAAGCCTCTGAACACCCTGACACCCTTGCTCATCGTCAGGGCCTGGAACATCCAGGTAGAATCTTGGAAAAGCCGCTTCCTCGGCCTGTCTTCTGAAATGGCCAGAGTCCCATGGGAAATTTGTCTTAAAGATTGGGAAGCAATAAAATTTAGTGATGAGGAAACATGGACTTGGTTGCTATTAAGAATTATATTTGAGGTTATTTATTTTACATGGTTTATAGGGAGAGTCTTGGCAGTGAGGGGAACATGAAAGGTTGATGGGTGGGGGTGTGTTTTAATGTGGGTTCCTTGAAGAACTGTCCAGAAGAGAATGTGATCTGAAAAGCAGTTCCAAAGCCATGTGTCCATTGGACTCTACTTTTGTCTGTGATGGTGGCAAACTGCAGCCTGAATTAGTCAATGTTCTCCCTTCTGGGGGTGGGGGTGGGGTGTTGGAAGAACACTCTCAGGGTGCCCAGGTCCAGGCCCAGTCATGAGGGGGTGGGGGACCTATTTCATGGGAGGGGATAATAGGAAGCAATGTAATGAGAGAGGCCTTGTAGAAAGGGTTTCAATCAGGGATAGGTATTTCGTGACTGTGACCTTGGACAAGCTGCTTGGTGCCTTTGAGTCTCTATTTCTTTACTGCTACAAGGAGAATGAGGAGTCCATCTGATGCTTGGGCTTGCAGGATTAGCTGAGTTGGGGTCAGTGAAAAATGTTTTATAAACTCTAAGGACCTAAGGGGATGTAAGGAGTTTACTTCGTGTTTTTAATGGCTTCTGGACAGAGGAACAACTCTCTTCCAAACACCAACAGTATTTGGTTTGGTTTTGGAACACTCGACTTTAGGTGTAAAAAGTGGGTTTTTCTAAGAGGAGTCACAGAACCTATTCCAGTCCTTTGCTGCCTGGAAGGATGGAGCAAAAGAGGCTAATCAGAATGGACCTTTAGAAAATGGAGTCTCCTGGTTTTGAGTCCTTCCACCATAACTTGGGCCTGACCCTCAGGCCAGCTCCAGAGGCCTAGCATGTTTCTTTCTGGCTGAGTGGTCAACTTTGCTGTTTGCTTTGCCTTTGCTTCCACCAACTGAGGCAAGTAGGGAAACAGGAACTCTTTGCTGACAGATGCCCATTAGCAAAAGACATGGACTCTGAATTAAAGGTAGCCAGAACCTAAACTCACAGAAAAGACCACCCTCCCTTTGCGTCCTTCCAACAGTTGGCAGTTGCACCTAGAGCCAACTTCTCTCTTAAAACCATCACCACCCCCACCCCTTGCCCTCTTAGGAATGTACAGGCGGCCATTTTCTGTTCCCCAGGAGCAAGACCAGCCAAGGAGGGTGTGTGTGCAGAACAAGATTTGAAAAGAAATGTTGCAAAGTCACCCATGAAGTCATAAGAAAGCATTGTCATCTTATTTTTTTATTTCCCAAGGGGGTATCTTATAACAGAATTTCTCAAAATAAGAATTACATTAATCCCCTTCCCTATTTTAACATAAAACCCATACCCAAGTCCTTCTTTTCCAGATGACGTTGTGTTTAGGCATACAGCTTCTTCCCATCAGTGCCAAGTTGGGGAGGAGGAGGGAACACTTTCATTCCCTTGTCTGAGTCCCCCCTCTCCCTGGGGGCTGAATTTCAGAGGTATTTTCAGAAAAACAGTCCTCAGGACACCCTCCCCTCTTTTCACACAGCCCCAGAAGGTTCTGTGACTGCCCCAAGGTAACTCAGCAGCCCAAGTGTAAGCTATGGAAATGCTCAGAGGACGAAAAGTGTTCTCCAGCTAGGAAGGATGTTCATTTGAGGAAAGGAAAAAGCAAACCACAGGGCAAGCAAGGTTGGGAAGAGTAGAGAAAAGAAAAAAGACAAACTCAAAGAAGCGCGGGGCGCAGCGGGACTCAGCTCCGGGAAGACGGAAGACCTAGACCCTGGGGCGTTTCCGAGGAGCTGAAGTCCCCTGCACCCCAACCGGCGGGAGTGCGGCTAGCCCAGCACTGGGCGGTTCTGCGGAGACCGACGGCTAGTTTTCCTTTTTGCCGCGAGATTTGGGAGGGGAACAAGGTAGGCGGAAACTCCCGGCCCACACCTCCACTTACCCTGCAGGTCAGCTGCCTATCCACAGCCCTCCGATGTCCGCAGTCGGTCCCCGTGGTACCTCCCCATCCCTCCCACTCTGGGTCCACCTTTGCGCAAGGCATGAGGGCTCGGCCTGCGAGTCTCCAGCTCCCCCTGTCTGAAGGGAGAGAAGAAGAGAATTTGAATTAATTAGAGAGAAAACCCATCCGTAAAAGGTACCCGCTGAAGGAGTGGGGGCAGCGGAGGGCGCGGTGGGGACTCTCCTCCCGGCCCTCTCCTGCGGCGCCCCACTTGCAGGCACTTAGGGAAGCTTGCCACGCGAAACAAGTCCCCGCCGGGTGAACCTGGGTGGCCTGGAAGCCCAAGCCTGGGATCTCTGGGAAACCAAGAGGAAGTTTACCATGTTCTAGTTAAGGCCACAGCCCTGGCGATCCTTAAAAGGAGGATGGGTCGTGAGGACTGCGGAGACCCGGCCTGGGTGGTGGACAGTCCCAAGTGTCGCCAACCCGGGCCTGTTCGCCCGGCCGCCAAGGCGCCGCAAGGTCTTCCGGCCCCTGCCCACTACCTCTTCAGCGGACTTGGCATTTGGAATTCTCCTTCCCGGGATCTGCAAGAGGGGCTGCAGTGCACGCCTTTTTTTGAAGAAGGGTTTTGCTTCTTTTCCTCACTCCATCCCTTCCATTCTCTCCTCTCGACACATGCATGGTAAGAGAGACTCAGTTTTCTCCCGAAGATCAACAACATATTTTGCAGTTACTCTTTTTTTGCAAGCGGCGTGCACCTGGTATCGCAGAGAGCTTTGTAGTCAGCGCCAGAACAACCCCAAACCCTGAATGTTCTCTTTGCTCTCAAGCTCCACCTGGGAGGCAGCGCCTCTGGGAAGCAGCCCAGGTTAATTGCACCTCGTTGGAGCCCACTGTGCCAACTAATGAACCGTTGTCACTAATGCCCTGTGAGTTTCTTAGTAACATTGCCTAGCACAAAAGGGGCAACTTGAAATGATTTGTCCAAGCATATGACAAGCGAGGACCATGGGCATGAGGATGAGGAAGGCTGTTAATTGATCAAATCAGGTCTTTCTCAAGAGTTTGGGGGATTATTTTCTTCCCATTTTTTTTTCTTTATTCCCCTTCTTTATGATAATGCTTTTGTAAACACCATGTTAAGCATTTTAAATGAAGGAATTTTAAAAATATGTATTAGAGGTCTAAAAGCTGTAAGAGATGTCAGGTTCATAATATAATTTGATTTTCTGGAATGTTTTCTCTGTCTTCTACCTGAAATAGCATCAGACAGTTGTACCACCAACCTGGGGAAACCCCCTCTAGGATACTTTAGTGTTCAACTACCTCTGATTCAATTCTTCCAGTGGAAGAGGACTCAAACCTCACTAAACATTCATTATTCTTAGGGGCATCTTTATTCGCTACACTTTCTTTCATAGAACTTGTTTATTTCTTTAGTAAAATATAGAGGATTTGAGAGTCATTTGCTTAGTCATTTGCTTAGATTTTAATAATAAAGATGACCATATAAGATAACCATATATATATGTGTAGATATATATTTTAAGATTTTAAGATTTATTTATTTGTCAGAGAGAAAGTGAGCACAAGGAGGGGGAGCAGCAGGCAGAGGGAGAGGGAGAAGCAGCCTCCCCCTGAGGAAGAAGCCTGATGCCAGGACCCTGATGTCATGACCTGAGCCAAAGGCTTAACCAACTTAACCAACTGAGCCACCCAAGGCAACCCATGAGATGATTATATTATCATGTGTTGGGTTTTGTGTTTTTTTTTTAAATCTAGAAACAATATTCACTGTGCTTTGGCTTTTAAATTACATCAGCAGAACTGTGAAGTAGTAACAGCATTACATTACATTACATGTTACATTAAAACTGCTATTTAAAAGTTAAAGCTTTGAGAAAGCATCAGGGTTCTGTATTCAGTGTATGTGTTCCAGGTCTGTCCAGGAGCCTTGTTCTGAGACCCATTTGGATACCTCTAGTTACCATCTCTCCTAGAACTGAATTCAGACAATACTGGTGGTAAAAGTCTTTTGGGATGGTTTTAGAATTTCATGTTCTTTATTTTAACCAGAAAAAAATATTTTTTTTAAAAGTTAAATCATTTAGGGATGCCTGGGTGGCTCAGTTGGTTGGACGACTGCCTTCGGCTCAGGTCATGATCCCGGAGACCCAGGATCGAGTCCCGCATCGGGCTCCCAGCTCCACGGGGAGTCTGCTTCTCCCTCTGACCTTCTCCTCGCTCATGCTCTCTCACTGCCTCTCTCTCAAATAAATAAATAAAATCTTTAAAAAAAAAAAAAGTTAAATCATTTAATTTCTCTTTCCTTGCTGTAACCATTAGCATAATAGTTATCTCTTACCTGTCATTCAACTCAACCTTCACCATATAAAACTAGGTTTCTTCTCTGAAAAATATTTATGTGTATTCTACTATTTAATATAAAGAAGAAGGAAGGAAAATCCCAGATTATTTGGCTGTTGCCCTTCCACTAGGATCATGAGAACATGCCCTTTAGTTTTATGCATTTAATGCAATTTTTTTTTTGCAAATTTATATGTAGTTTCTGGGGTCCTATTGATTTAGTCTTTATATAGCCCAGTTAGTTTCTTCCTCTGCCATTGTTACAGATTATACCAGTAAGCCATCTCTCAAATTCTACCATCTTGCAAATGTAAATGTTGGTTACAAGAGCAAGGTGGTATCAGGATCAGCACAAATTAATCACAACCACTGAGAAACATCTGCTTTATTGATGGTACTTCAACAGCATCACCTTTCCACATACATCAGGAATTATGACTTTATGATAAAGTTGCTCTTGTTGCTAGAGGGAATAGAGTGCAAGTATTAATAAGATTAGATTAAAAGACAAGACTAATTCCTAGTCCTAGTCCTGACATTGAACTTGGAAGTATCTGGTGGACTCTGTATTTGCCCATGTAAAGAGTGTTACTGAAAACTTAGCTGAGAGATAGAGAGGAGTTATGGTATTATAACTATCATTTCAGATTTTTAGCCAACAGATCTTTTTTGGGTACTGTTTAAAAATTTAGAGATTTTGGGGCGCCTGGGTGGCTCAGTGGGTTAAAGCCTCTGCTTTCGGCTCAGGTCATGATCCCAGGGTCCTGGGATCAAGCCCCACATCAGGCTCTCTGCTCAGCAGGGAGACTGCTTCCCTTCCTCTCTCTCTGCCTGCCTTTCTGCCTACTTGTGATCTCTGTCAAATAAATAAATAAAAATATTTAAAAAAAAATTTAGAGATTTTTTTTAAACCTTAATTTCACTTAAAAAAATCTTTATTTTAAAGATTTTATTTATTTGATAGAGAGAGAGAGACTTCGAGAGAGGGAACACAAGTAGGGGCAGAGTGAGAGGGAGAAACAAGCTCCTCGCAGAGCAGAGAGCTTGACGTGGGGCTCAAACCCAGGACCCTGGGATCATGATCTGAGCCAAAGGCAGATACTTAACCAACTGAGCCACACAACTGCCCCCTTAATTTCACTTTTACCTTGGCTTAAGATATCTTTTTTTTTTTTTTTTAAGATTTTGTTTATTTATTTGTCAGAGAGAGAGTACAAGCAGGCTGAGTGGCAGGCAGAGCCAGAGAGAGAACCAGGCTCCCTGCTGAGTAAGAAGCCCGATGCAGGACTCCATCCCAGAACCCTGGGATCATGATCTGAGCCAAAGGCAGTGGCTTAACCAACTGAGCCACCCAGGTGTCCCTAAGATACCTTTTTTCCCAAGACATCTGTCATTCCAACCTCCAGCAGTTTAATGAGTCCTTTATTGATACTGATAGTATATAGTATAGTATAGGGTAGGAGTCTGAATCATCCCTCTCTACCACCACCATCCATGGGGCCCCATGAATAAATTGAAGCCCTCCCCCACAGGACACTGAGAATGAATCCACCCTCCACTTGGGGAACCATCATTCTAGTACAGTATATTCAATATACATACATAATGGGTCACATTTTATTGATTTTAAATATTCTTATATAGATGAGATGAAGTGTGAGGAAAAACTTTATTAAATTTTGAGAGCCAAAAACTTACTGTGTAAGAGATAGCTATACTGTATTTTCAAAACTCATTCCCTTGCTAAGGAGGGTTTATTATTTGAGGTCCAGAATAATATTCTGGAAAGAATATGAACTGTAGATCTAATAGTCCTAGGGTCAAGTCCTGGCTCTGTCATTTCCTAAATATGATTTTCATCAAAGTTACTTAGTCTGTCTGAATCTCAGTTTCCTTATCTATAAAATGGGGTTCATAATTTGAAGATTTACTATAATAATGTTTGGAGTCCTCAAAAATGGTGGCTATTACTACTTTAGTTTTGCTGATTTTACAGTGGTCATATTTTCATGAGGCTACCTTTATTGTTTTCCTTTGATGTCATATACCAATAGTTGTCACATTTCATATTTAAAAATGAAGTTGCTGATACCACTGTCCCTTCCATCTGTTTGAGTGAGGTATCATTTTTGTGTGCTCACAACTTAACAAATGTGAAACAATTTACTCTGTAGTGCCACTTGGTAAATCACTTTTTCACTTTCAGGGTATTTTTCAGTCTTGTGGATGAGAGGTCTTGACAATAGTCATTAAAGATATGATAGCACTTTCACAAGAACAAGGACATGTGCCTTATGTCTTTGCTGAGCTCTGGTCTAGGTGGACTAATTTTAACATTTTTCTAGATCTGCAGTAAAATTTCACTAGGAGAAGTCACTATCTGCCTAGATTGGATCTGATCAGGCAAACACCTAATTTTGAGCTTGCGAATATCACCTCAGTTATCCTATCTGGTTAATGGGAGGATGTGATGTCATATAATTAAAGGAAAATGTGATAGAAATCAGATTGATTGGGGTTTGCTGCCTGGTGATTTAGAATAAGTCACTTGAAACCTCAAATTATGATAATTATTTGAAACATACGTCTATTTAGCTTATTCAAATTAAACAAATGAACACAAAAAGTATGAGAAAGAGAGAGAAAGAGAGAATGAAAAACCATTGAAATGTGAAGCTGCCTTTAATTCTTTCCAGGGGTCATGGGACACAGAGAAATGTGTAAGAATGGTGTGAAGTTGCTGTTTCCAGTTAGTCTCATTTCCTTTATGTATTTTTCAAAGATTTGTATTTATTCATTTGAGAGTGAGAGAGAGAGGCAGAGAGAGCACAAGCATGGGGAGATAGAGAAGCAGACTCCCTGCTGAGGTAGGAGCCAGACGTGGGACCTGATCCCAGGACCCAGAGATCATGACCTGAGCCGAAGGCAGATCCTTAACCATCTGAGCCACCCAGGCGCCCTATTTAAAATTTTATTGAAAGATGTTATTTATTTATTTGACAGAGAGAGAAAGAGCACAGTCAGGGGGAGTGGCAGGCAGAGGGAAAGGGAGAAGCAGCCTCCAGGGATCATGACCTGAGCTGGAGGCAGACACTCAACTGACTGAGCCACCCAGGCGCCCCTCCCTTTAGTATTTTATAATGTGAGCATCTTGCCACAGAAAATGGGATGGTATCTCAGTGTTTAAATATACTTTCCTTATATTTTTGTACAATATAGCCCCTAAATACAAGCTAGTTATTACATCTGGAATTCAACCAAGAAGACATCAACCTCTTCTAACAATGGAGGAAAAGCTGACTATTAGATCAATGGAAGATGGGATGCTTGTATACAGTTAAGGGCAACTTGAAGGGATTTTGTGACTAATTTTTCTTGTATTTGATTTTTTACTTGACATGTTACTTTATAATCTAACTCCTGCACAAAACGCAATTTCCATCATAATATCTGCCTTACCAGGGTTGTTCTGGGAATCAAATGAGATAATATATGTTTAAGCGCTCTGCAAAATTCAGTGCTATAAATTGTAAAATGTTTCTGTATTCTGGACCAGGACTTGGCCAGCCATTTAAATGTTTTTATTCTGTGTTTTCACACAAAAAGTGAATTGTGGCTGTGTACAGAACAACAATCACTGCGATAATAATGATAGAAGCTAAGAAGATTGATTAATTGACTAATTCTGACATGCCAGGAAATGTGTTTAGCACTTTACATGGATTATCTAAATTAGAAACTGCTTTGGGTAGAGTTCGTCCCCTTAGATTTTTATACTCCAGGCCCTCCTAAGGGTACCTCAGTTTCAGATATTGTATATACTTTCTGGAAAACCTCCACATTACTCATGTGTGTGTAGCCAGTATTTTTTCTTCTGATACAGCTGAATTTTTAAAATATTTATTTATTTTAGAGAGAGAGAGAGAACAGGAGGAGGAGCACAGGGAGTAGGACAAGCAGAATCCTTGCTGAGCATGGAACCCAACTTGGGGCTTAATCCTACTACCTCAAGATCATAACCTGAGCCAAAATCAAGAGTCGACACTCAACCAACTGAGCCACCCAGGTGCCCCTGATACAGCTAAATTTAATAGCTAAGAAGGGCTAGGTGAGAAAATTCTTATTTCCTACTATTTACAATGGAATTTTCATTTGAGGACATGTGAACTTTTACCTCTTTTTTTCTTAAGATTTTATTTATTTTTTAGAGAGAGAGTGCACATGAGCATGAGCAGGAGGAAGGGCAGAGGGAGAGGAAGAGAATCTCAAGGAAACTCTAAGCTGAACATGGAGCCTGAGGCAGGACTTGATCTCACAACCAGGAGATCATGACCTGAGCCAAAACCAAGAGTCTGACGTCTAACAGACTGAGCCACCCAGGCGCCCGGAAACTCTACCTCTTATTCACTCCTCTCCTGAGGGAGGGAGGAGGACTTATCTGATTAATTAGGAGGATTAATTAGGAGGATTAATTAGGACTTATCTGCCTAATTAATTAATTATCTGATTAGGAGGACTTATCTGATTAATGAGTTTAGAAGAAGCTGAGCATTTGTGGATCAGCCACTCTTAACACATTTTGGATTGCCTGCTCTCAGAGAGGACACATTCAGGTTTTCAGCTTCTGTCATACCATGACCTTAGCAAAATATGTTCTTTGTGGTTGAGGCCCGCAGCTGTTTGGTGCTCCCAATGACTAGGTAAATCTAACTAGTTCAGCAACTGTTAGCAAGTTCACTTGGTTGCACATCACTTAATTTAGATTTCATTAGAATTAAAACTAATATTTCTTGTCTCTGACACCTCAGAAGGTTCTAAATTTGGTGGGGGAAGAGAAAGGTTTTGACTGAACTACTTAAAACTCTAACAAGAGGGGCGCCTGGGTGGCTCAGTCATTGAGTGTCTGCCATTGGCTCAGCTCATGATCCCGGGATTCTGGGATCAAGCCCTGTATCAGGTTCCCTGCTCCGTGGGAAACCTGCTTTTCCCTCTCCCACTTCCCTGCTTGTGTTCCCTCTCTTGCTGTGTCTCTCTCTGTCAAATAAACAAATAAATAAGATCTTAAAAAAAAAAAACCAAAAACCTCTAAGAAGAGACCATATAAGGGAGTGGTTAAGAACACAGGTATGAAAATAAATTTACCTAATTTCAAATTTGGGCTCCATCACTTTTCAGCTGTGTTACCTTATGCAGGTTATTTAAATTCTCTGTGCCTTAGTTACCTTATCTGTAAAATGGGGACAATAATAGAACTTACCCTCATAATAAGATTAAATGAATTAATATATGTAAAATGCTTAGAATAGTCCTGGGTATATCAGCATTCAATAAATGTTAGCTTTTCTTATTATTATATTAACACTAATAGCCCAAGGATACAATCTAAATATTTGCACAAATAATTTGCATTCAGCTTTTAACTTGCCTTCTTAAAAAATGTTGATTCACTGATTATCAGCACAGGGCCCTTCTACTGCTTCATTCTCTGTGCTAACTATGATAATTTACTCTTTTTCCTCCCCCTTGCCACAATCCATAGAAATGAGTCTCACAGTGACATCTCTTAGGGATACTTTTAGACTTCTTTGATGTCTTCAAGCTAGTCCACTCTGCTTGCCCTTATTTCAGAGCCCCAATGGCACCTTGCTTATCCTATACAATTTCACAATTATTTTTTTTTTAAGATTTTTATTTATTTGTTTTGGGAGAGAGAGAGACAGAGTGAGAGAGAGCATGAGAGGGGAGGTCAGAGGGAGAAGCAGACTCCCCATGGAGCTGGGAGCCCGATGTGGGACCTGATCCCAGGACTCTGGGACCATGACCTGAGCCGAAGGCAGTTGCTTAACCAACTGAGCCACCCAGGCGCCCCCAATTTCACAATTAAATGTGTGTAATCATATGTAATGGGATGCTGAATAGGACAGAATTTTTTTTAAAAGAAAAGCACCTCAGTGTCTCTTCTTAGTACACAACTGTGTTACAGTAATATTTGGGGAAGCGTATTTAACGTTTTATCATGCAGAATTTCAAACATACAGAAGTTGAAAGAAATTTTTTAAAAGATTAAAAAAATTTTTTGTTAAGTAATCTCTAAACTCATAACCCCAGGATCAAGAGTCACATGCTCTACCAATTGAGTTAGCCAGGTGCCCCCAAAAGTTGAAAGAATTTTACAAGCCCCTGTATACTCACCATCCTACCATTAACTTTTTTAAAAAATTAAAGATTTTATTTTTTGAGTAATCTCTACACCCAACATGGGGCTTAAACTCACAACCCTAGGATCAAGAGTTCCATGCTCCACTGACTGAGCTAGCCAGGCACCCCATTAACATTTTAATACACTTCCTCAATCACAGAATTTCCAGCCATTCATCCTTTCATCTATCCATCCTCCTACCTTACTTTTCTGGTGCATTTCAAAATAGGGTGTTGCAGCAATATTTTGAAATGCTAACCTTTGCTTCTTTCCTTGGAATTCCTGCAACTCCTCTCTTTCCTGTCTGAGAAGTGTGTGTGTGTGTGTGTGTGTGTGTGTGTGTGTGTGTCTGAGTGAAGAAGGGCTTCGGAGCTTGAAATCCAGCTTGAGCTTGAAATCCAGTTTTGCCACTTACTAGCCATGTGACCCATGTAACTTTACTATTACTTAGTGTCCTCATTTGGAAAAGAAGTAATAGTAATACTTACCTTATGAAGTTGTGAAAATGCATGTAAAGTGCTTGCAATAGTGGGTGACCTGCAGACACTTGTAGAGTACTAACTTATGTTAAGAAATTTGTACATATTAACAAATCATTTAATCCTCACCCAAACCCCATCAGGTAGTACCATTATTATAAAATATAGTGTATATTTCTATTATTATTTGTTATAGCAGAAATTCATAGAGAAAAGTCTCTGATTAATTTTTTTAAAGATTTTATTTTATGTTTTTATTTTTTATTTTTTTAAGTAGGCTCCATGCCCAGCACAGAGCCCTAGGGTGGGGCTTGAACTCACCATCTTGAGATCCAGACCTAAACGGAGATCAAGAGTCAGACACTTGGGGTGCCTGGGTGGCTCAGTCATTACGTGTTCGGCTCAGGTCATGATCCCAAGGTACTGGGATCAAGCCCAGCATTGGGGGGGGGGGGGGGGGGGCTGCTCAGCGGGAAGCCTGCTTCCCTCTCTCCCACTCACCCTGCTTGTGTTCTTTCTCTCACTGTGTCTGTCAAAAAAAAAAAAAAAAAAAAAGAGTCAGATACTTAATCCACTGAGCCACCCAGGTGCCCCTGAAGATTTTGTTTTTAAGTAATCTCTGCCACCAAACAGGAGGTTCAAACTCACAATCCCAAGATCAAGAGTCTGGTGCTCTACTCATTATGCCAGCCAGGTACTCCTCTGCTTAGTTCTTGAGTTTTATTTTGATTTTTTTGAAGATTTTATTTAATTATTTATCAGAGAGAGAGAGAGAGAGCACAAGCAGGGGGAAAGGCAGGCAGAGGCAAAAGCAGGCTCCCTGCTGAGTAAGGAGCCAGATGTGGGACTCAAACCCAGGATCCCAAGATCATGACCTGAGCTGAAGGCAGACACTTAACTGACTGAGCCACCCAGGCATACCAGTTGTTGAGCTTTAAAACGAACGTTTTAGGGGCGCCTGGGTGGCTCAGTGGGTTAAAGCCTCTGCCTTCAGCTTGGGTCATGATCTCAGGGTCCTGGTCTCAGGGTCCTGGGATCGAGCCCCATGTCGGGCTTTCTGCTCAGCAGGGAGCCTGCTTCTCTCTCTCTGTCTGCCTCTGCCTACTTGTGATCTCTGTCTGTCAAATAAATAAATAAAATCTTAAAAAATAAATAAATAAAATGAACATTTTGAAGTACTTGGCAAAAATAATGCCATGGGAAAGAAGCTTTTTGAAAGAAACTGGGCTCCTTTCCTGTTAAAAACCTATGTACCCAAGGAAAAATTTTATGTCATTATTAATTCATTTTGGAACAAGAGATAAAGAGTCTCATCTGGCCAAATTGTGTAAAATGTCCTAGTCATGGGGAGAACAGAGGAGAAACAACGAGGGAGAAACAACAGAGGAGAAACAGTGATGGTATTTGGGGACCTGTCCCAAGCCAGACTAATTCCTAGAGTTGGGGTAAATATCCCTCTGAATGGATTTGGGAATTGGACAGCAGAAGAGAATTATGCTTCCTACGAATATTTTTTGGACTCTTGAGATGCAATCTTGTGTGTGTGTGTCTGTGTGTGTGTGTGTGTGTGTGTGTGTGTGTGTGTGGTGAGAGCACTTAAGAATTACTGTCTTAGCAAGTTTGAAGTATATAATGCAGTATTAACTATAATTGCCCTGCTTTAAGTTAGATCCCCAGCATGTATTCGTCTTATAACTGAAAGTCTGTATCCTTTACCAGCATTCCTCCATTCCCTCCCACCCTCTTCCAGTCTTGGCGACCATTTTACTCTCTGCTGGTATTATTAGTTTGAGTTTTTTAGGTTCCACATATAAACAGCATCATATAGTATTTGTCTTTCTATGTCTGGCTTATTTCATTTAGCATAATGTCCTTTAGTTTGGTATTTATGATTTATAATAGGAAATATATATATTTTGGTCTTTTTTTAAAAATCCCATCCCTCTCTCAAGTCCAAACTAGACCATCATCTACTACCTCAGGAAAGGGAAACTATAAGAAACAAAATAAGTTAAATTTTTGGTTTTTGAGCACCAAAACCCAAAGACATAACAAAACAAAGAAACAAAATCATCTTTGGATGAGTACGGTTCTTTCTGGTTTCAGAGGAGATACACATTTTCTGGACTGGGAGAGAAGGATAGTCCTAGGCAAACTGGGACAGTTGGTAATCCTAGTTTGGCAAGGAGGTTATTCTGCTTCCAATTATATGTTGTATTTACAAAATAAATTGTGTTGTTAGGATAAATTAAGGACTTTAATTGAGTATTCTACTAATAGAGGCAAAGTTTGGCAGTATTTCAGTGTTCTTATTTTATATGACATAAGTAGATAGCTGGAACTCCCCAAAGTTTTACAAGGGATGCTTTTTCCATGCGTTATTGACTTGAGTTGGCTGTAATGTTCAATTGCTACCATTTTTTTACATGTTTTTATTTACTTATTCATTTAAGTAATCTCCATACCCAAAATGGGGCTTGAACTCATGACCCCAAGATCAAGAATTGCATGATCTTCCAAACGAGCCAGTCAGGCAGTCCCAATTGCTTCTATTTTTGCATTTCAATTTAAAATTATTCTAAGCAGTTTACATGACTAAGCTGTATAAAATATATATTATTTTCCAATTGTCTTATATAACCCTGTTTATTTCCCACAGGAAATTAGAAATAACTATAATAAGTATAAGTAATATGGAGCTGTGGTTAAGAGCACAGGCTGTGGAGCCAGACTCGGTTTGAATCCTAGCCTTGCCCCTTACTAGCTGTGTGATATCGGACAGGTTCCATTTCTTCATCTACAAAATGGGAATTAAAATAGTATCTACCTTAAATAAATAAATTTTTTTTTTTTTAAATGGGGATGCCTGGGTGGTTCAGATGGTGAAGCATCTGCCTTCAGCTCAGGTCATGATCCCAGGGTCCTAGGATGGAGTCCCACATCGGGCTCCGTGCTTGGCAGGGAGTCTGCTTCTCCCTCTGCTTGCCACTCCCCCTATTCATGCTCTCCCACCCTCTCTTTCTCTCTCTGACAAATAAATAATACATAAATAAATCTTTAAAACAGTATCTACCTAATAAGGTGGGGTGAGGATGAAATTCGTTAATACATGTAAGGTGCTTATAGTAGTGCCTGGCACGAATAGTAGGCACTCAAGAATTATTAGGCAATTTGCAAGTTCTTTTGCCCTATTAATGAAAACTAGAGTTTATCCATAATTCACTATTTTCTTTTTTTCTTGAAGATTTTATTTATTTGAGATAGAGAGTGAGAGAGAGCGAGCACGAGTGGGGGGCAGAGGGACAGGGAGAAGCAGGCTCCCCATTGAGCAAGGAGCCTGATGCAGAGGAGCTCAATCCCAGGACACAGGGACTATGACCAGAGCTGAAGGCAGATGCTTAATGGACTGAGCCACCCAGGCACCCCTATAGTTCATTATTTTCATAATTAAGGCTTCACAAAGAGTTGGGGAGGTAGGTTAGAATGTTTTCTGAGATGACACATTGTTTCTTCTCCTAACTCTTTTTTTTTTTAAGATTTTATTTATTTATTTGACAGACAGAGATCACAAGTAGGCAGAGAGGCAGGCAGAGAGAGAGGGAGGAAGCAGGCTCCCCGCTGAGCAGAGAGCCCGATGCGGGGCTCGATCCCAGGACTCTGGGATCATGACCCGAGCCGAAGGCAGAGGCTTATCCCACTGAGCCACCCAGGTGCCCCTCTTCTCCTAATTTTTAATAGGACTGTTCTCCAAACTGAATTGTGTCCCGCCCAAAATTTGTATGTTGAAGTCCACCCCCAAAGTGATAGGGGTGAGGTACTAAGCAAATAGGACCGATGACCTTGTAAGAAGAGGAAGAGACAACAGAGACCCAGTTTGTGTCTCTCCTGACCCCCCCCCACCGTGCCCCCCCCCCCACGAGGAAAGGTCATTTGAGGACACAGAAGGTAGCCATCTACAAACCTAGAAGAAAGTTCTCATGAGGAACTTACCCCAACAGACCCTGATCTGGAACTTTTAGCCTCCAGTGTTATGAAAAAAACAAATTTATGTTGTTTAAGTTACCCAGCCTGTGGTATTTTGTTATAGCAACCCAAGCAGGGTAAGACATATTGTTAATTAATGAATACTGAAGACTGAGGGAAACCCTTAGAGTTGCAATTATTTTCCAAAGAATGGGCACCATCACCCAAGTTGTCTTACCCCATCTCGCCCTACACAAAGTTGTCTAATGACTGAGCAGAATGATGAAGTAGAAGGAAGACGTGCTCCATTAGCGCAACCCTGCCCCTCATCAACTGAGTGATTTGGGTCAAGTCTTTTTTTTTTTTTTAACTATTTATATATTTATTTGAGAAAGAGAGACAGAGACAGAGAGATAGCAAGAGAGAGAGCACAAACAAGGAGGAGAGGGAGAAGCAGGCTCTCTGTTGAGCAGGGAGCCTGACACAGGGCTCAATCCCAGAATCCTGGGATCATGACCAGAGGTGAAGGCAGCTGCTTAACCTACTGAGCCACTCAAGTGCCCTGGGTGACCAAGATTTTTGTGGCAGTAAAGGAACAGTATGATCGGAAAGGACCAGGCTGCCATGGAAACACTAACGCAAGATACCTAGCCAGAACTTTAGTGAGCAGAGAGGTAGGTTGGACGGAGGAGGACTTCTGGGCAGACAGGGATACGTAAGGAGAGATCAAAATAATGAGTATGAGTTAGCCACGTGAATGGGGGTGGTGTAAGTGTTGGTACACGTGAGAGAAGGTAGACAGGAAAAATAGTACTAGAAGGTAGAACAATGGCTCAAAGGCAAAACAGCATGGTGCTTTCAAAGACTTCAATATGACCAAAGCATACAAAACACTTTCCCAAACACAATCTTGTTTAATCCAACATGTTAAATCTTTCACAGTGTACCAGTTAGAATGTGTTCATCTGGGGGTGCCTGGGTGCTCAGCGGGTTAAAGCCTCTGCCTTCAGCTCAGATCATGATCCTAGGGTCCTGGGATTGAGCCCCATACTGGGCTCTCTGCTCAACAGGAAGCCTGCTTCCTCCTCTCTCTCTCTCTGCCTGCCTCTCTGTGTACTTGCGATCTCTATCAAATAAATAAATAAAATCTTAAAAAAAAAAAAAAGAATGTGTTCAACTACAAGGAAATGAAAACATGACTAATGCTGACTAAAACAATGAAGACATTTAATTATCTGGAGGTAGCCAGTCAGGGCTAGTGCTGTGATTCTGTAATGTCATCAAGAATCTGGGCTCTTCCCATCTTTCTGTTTCACCATCCTCAACTTTTGGTCATTATGCATATTAGTTTGGGTAGAAAAAATAAAGGCAGCCCCCCCAAAGATATTCATATCTGAATACTTAGAACCTATGAATATATTAACTTCTCTTATAAAAGGGACATTGTAGATTTAGCTTAGAATCATGAGATGGGGAGATTACCCTGGCTTATTCAGGTGGGACTAATGTAATCATGGGGTCCCTGTAAGAGGGAGGCGGGAGAGTTAGAAAGAAATGTGTTGATGGAAGCAGAGGTCAGAGAAACAGGGATTGAAGTTGTGCTGCTGGTTTTGAAAATGGAGGAAGGAGTCATGATTCAAGGATGAAGGCAGGCTTTAAAAGCTGGAGAAGTTCTGACCTCCAAGAACTGTAATATAATGAATAGTTTTTAAGCCATTAAGTTTGTGGTAATTTGGCAATAGAAAATTAATACATCACCCATGGTTGCAAGATGGCTGTTAGAGCTCCAGGGATTACTTTCATATTTAATGCAGGGAGAAAAAGTAGGGCTTGAAAGGGCAAATCATACTACATCTATCCCTTTTGTCAGGAAAGAAAAAACTTTCACAAGCACCCTACCAGCTGACTTGCCTGTATACATCATTGACTAGAACTTGGACACAATGGCTACTTCTAGCCATGAGGGAGGGTAGGAAGGTAACTCACTCTCCAGTCTCATTTGTTTTGTAGATGGGTTCAATTCATTATTAATGAAAGCATAAGAGGTTATGCTGAGGTGTAGGACCTGGGAGTATGTGACTGAAGGTTCATCTGGGAGAAAGGGCCCTGAGAAAGTCTCGGTCCTATGTGCTAGGTTATCATTCATCCACAGCAGCCTGAGGCATAATGATACGGTGCCTCAGAAACTGGGCTTCTCATAACTGGGGGTTCAGGTACTTTTGGAAATTGAGAATGGAGAGATTTAAGAGTCTTTGATGAGGAATGCTGGTAAATGCCTTGAACCAGAGCCATAGGAGGTTTGCGTTCTCTATAAGCCAGTTCCTCCTGTCAGGCATTTGTGGAGGTCAGGCCTGCTTCAAGACTATAAGAAGTGAAAGCTGAAAAATTATAGCCCTAAGAAGGGCTCTAGAGAGCACAGAAGAAGGTGAGAGCTGGAGTAGGGAAGGTAACAAGTGAAATCAAGAAAACTAGGCATTATTTCTTTATTATCAGCATTTATCTGTTTGATAGCTCTCTTATCAGGGGTCAGGCTTCTCTCAGTGAGAGGCCATGGTGAGATTGGTGATCATAGTCAAAAAAGCTTGGGTAGATTCCTTGGTATAGGATGGATATCTGGGCAAGGGATATGACAATTAATAGCTTCTGGTAAAAGTTCATAAGCCTGCTTTAGTGTACCAAGAGGAACATACAGCACTGAGAACCACACAGAGTGACTTTGGCAGGGAGACAAAAGCTAAACAAAAGCTAAGCTGCCTTCAGTGGGAATCCCCCTCATTGCCATTGGCTGGACCATAGGGTTCCCCTGCTAGTTCTGGCTGTTGGACAGAAGTTTGTTGGAGTGGACTCTCCACATATCTGAGTGGGAGCACCATCCTTGATCCTCACTAAAGATACACTATGTATGCATAGATAAATACATGCAAAGATGATCGTTGCTTCAGTCTTTATAACAACAACAACAACAAAAAGCATAAACCATCTAAATGTCTATTTGAAGGGGCCTGCTTAAAAAAATTATGGTATATTTGTATAATAGGATGCTCTAAAGCCATGTATATGGCTGATGTAGAGTAAGTTACATATTATATTAAGAGAATCAAACAAGACACAGAGCAGTGGCTACAATATGCTCCCATTGTAATGCCTGTTGTCTCTGAATGAGGACCGAAGATTTTGGAAGGAAGGAAGACACATTTTTTTGCTTGTTCTAAAAAAATTTTTTTTTACCTGATGTATGATGCCAGTTGTCTATTGCTATATAACAAATCATCTCAAAACTTAGTGACTAAACAACTATCTAATTTGTTTAAGATTCTTAGGACAGCAATTAGGGCTGGGCTCAGCCAGGCAGTTCTCCTGGTCTTTTCTTGGTCATGTGGTTGAGGTATTCTGGTGACTGGACAAGAGCTGTATGATTTAAGATAAACTTACTGCTGGCTGTCATCAGAGACATCTGTCTCCAGTAGGTTAGCTTCAGCCTTTTTTTTTTGTTTTAAGATTTTATTTATTTATTTTATGGACAGAGATCACAAGTAGGCAGAGAGGCAGGCGGGAGGAGGGGGGAAGCAGGCTCCCTGCTGAGCAGAGAGCCCGATGCGGGGCTCCATTCCAGGACCCTGAGATCATGACCCGAGCTGAAGGCAGAGGTTTAACCCACTGAGCCACCCAGGTGCGGCAGCCTCAGCTTCTTCTTCCCTTTTTTTTTTTTTTTTTTAAAGATTTTACTTATTTATTTGACAGAGAGAGAGGTCACAAGTAGGCAGAGAGGCAGGCAGAGAGAGAGAGGGAAGCAGGCTCCCCGCTGAGCAGAGAGCCTGATGTGGGGCTCGATCCCAGGATCCAGGGATCATGACCTGAGCCGAAGGCAGAGGTTTAACCCACTGAGCCACCCAGGGGCCCCCAGCCTCAGCTTCTTAATACAATGCCTTTGTTCAGAGAGGAGCTGAAGCTACAAGGCTTCTTGAAACTCAGAATCCCAGAGATACTCACACAATACTTCTGCTGCATTTTGTTAGTCAAAGGAAGTCACAAGACTAGCCTGGATTCATGGACTGAGGAAATAGACTCCGCCTCTTACTCCAAGGAGCTGCAAAGACTTTGTGGCCATTTTTAATCTACCACATGCACACATTACTTTTTCAAATAGAAGGTTACTTAAATAAAATAATGCCAATTGTAATAAATTCATAGGACTTTAAGAATTGGGTGTGGGTTTCTGGCTGGCTCAGTCAGAAGAGCATGTGACTCTTGATCTTGGGGTTGTAGGTTTGAGCCCCTCATTAGGGACCTATATTACTTAAAATTTTTCCTTAAAAAAACTTTTAAAGAATTGGGTGAAACCTTGGAGATTATCTTATATAAAGCCCTCTAATTTTATAGGAAGGACACTGAGGTCAGAAAGGTAAAGTGTTTTGGGTAAGGTAACTCAGTGGTAGCATCAGGAAAGAACCAGATCTTCTGACTTCCAGTCTCCTGCTCTTAATTCCACAGTAAGATTTCCTTTGGCCAGCAAAGCTTATTAGTGACCTTTGTTCAAGACAATATGACAACTTTGTAGCCCTATTGGTCTTGTAGTTAAGAATGTTAAAAGTTGGGACACCTGGGTGGTCCAATTGGTTGAGCATCTGTCTTCAGCTCAGGTCTTGATCTCAGGGTCCTGGGATCGAGTCCCACATCGGGCTCCTCACTCAGCAGGGAGCCTCCTCTTCCCTCTGCCTGCTGGCCTGTTTGTGCTCTGTCTCCCTCTCTCTCTATAGCAAATGAATAAATCTTAAAAAAAAAAAAAAAGAATGTTAAAAGTTACATCTCAACAAAACGAAGGAAAAGATTAAAGAAAGAGTCTAAGCAATTCTGAGAAATGTAATATGAGAATTTGAATTATCTAGGTTGGTTGTCTAGTCTTAGTGCTTCTTATTTATTTGTTCGTTCATTTGCTCATTCATTCATTCAAGAAACCTAGTCTTACAGGGCACTTTTGTGGCTCAGTCAGTTAAGTGTCTGCCTTTGACTCAGGTCATGATTCCAAGGTCCTGGGATTAAGCCCCACGTCAGGCTCCCTGCTCAGCAGAAAGCCTGCTTCTCCCTCTGCCTGCTGTTCTGCCTATTTATGCTCTTTCTCTCTCTGTCAAATAAATAAATAAAATATTTGAAAAGAAAAAAAAAAAAAGAAACCTAGCCTTAGTGTATCTGTGGAATAACTAATTTACCAAGTCATAAGTGACTTGGTTAAAATTGCTTTATAAAATGTTCAAATGGCTCTAAATGATGGCTCTAGATGATGTTTCCTTTGGGGGTATTTTAAAAACCAGATGTACTGTTAAGTGGATTCAAATTATCTTGTTGATCCCACTGGGAATTGAGGCGTGCTTTAACAACTCTCCTTAGTCTTTAATTAATATAATCTTGATTATTAATTGGTTGGTTAATTAATATTTAAATTAATCCAACAAATGTTTACTGTGATCCCACGAGTTCAAAGTATTGTGCTGAAAATTATAAAGAATATAGAAAAGAATAGGCATTCACTCTCTCTCTTTTAAGATTTTATTTATCTTTTTTAGAGAGAGAGAGAATGCGAGTAGGAGTAGGGGTAGGGGACAGAGGGAAAGAGAGAATCTCAAGCAGAGCCCCCAGCTGAGCCCAAATCAAGTCAGTCCCTCTCCTCTTAAGAAGCTTAACATCTATGGGCACCTG
This sequence comes from Mellivora capensis, assembly GCA_004024625.1. NCBI lineage: Eukaryota > Metazoa > Chordata > Mammalia > Carnivora > Mustelidae > Mellivora > Mellivora capensis. The sequence goes on along the minus strand of PISX010000425.1, from coordinate 197,751 downwards.
TGTGCTCAGTCGATTAAGCAACTGACTCTTGATTTTGGTGCAGGTCACAATCTTGGGGTCATGAGATCAAGTCCCAAGTTGGGCTCTGTGCTTCTGAGCATGGGGCCTGGTTAAGATTCTCTCTCTTCCTCTGCTCTGCCCCCACTCTCTTAAAGAACAATGACAATCATGCCAAGTGGGCAGAGTGGGTAAAGCTTTAAAGTGGAAAGGAAGAAGAAATAAGAGACTTTTTTTTAAAAGATTTTATTTATTTATTTGAGAGAGAAATCGAAAGAGCGAATGGGAGAGGCAGACTCCCTGCTGGGCAGGGAGTCCAATGTGGGACTCAATTCCAGCACTCTGGGATCATGACCAGAGCAGAAGGCAGACACTTAACCAACTGGGCCACCCAGGCGCCCCTGAAAGAGTTTTCTGTATTTAGAGTAATTAACAGGATTTCCTCACAGTTAAAGTTGGGGAATTTATTATTATTATTATTATTTTTTAAGATTTTTATTTATTTGACCGAGAGAGCACAAGTAGGCGGAGGCAGGCAGGAGAAGCAGGCCCCCGCTGAGCAGATGAACAAGATTTTCAGTCCCATTTTATGAGTGCCTGTTATTTTTCAGTCTGGTCACCTTATGATAAGCAGGTGCTAATCATAAGCAGGAGCACAGGATATATATCACTGGATAAATATGAACACTGTATTTTTCTTGAGGGACAACACCTATTCTTGGGACTTTTATTGAGTTACATTTTACTAGTCCTAAAATATTTAGAGTTATGTACTTAAAAGATACAGAGCATAGGTATTACATCCACAGAAAGTATTTTAGTCAGTGAATGTTCAATGTAGCAGGTAGAGATGAACTTAGCACGTCTTGTAGACTGAACTGGGAACAGACTCTTCAGCCATAAAATGCACTTAACAGTCTATTTAATAGTGGCGAGGTCCTTGAAAATGCAATATCCATGCTAATCTTGCCTTTTTCTAAATCGCAGATGAAAAATAGGTCAGTTAGGTAGAGCCTTCTCTTTCTATTTAAAGTGTGACATTTAACTATTTAAACAACTACCAAAACTTTATTAATTCATTGTAAGATAACCCTGCTGAGAAAGTAGAGAACATTATTAAGACACAAGGTTTCCAAAATTTGATCTGGATGTCTTAGATCTCAAGACCCAACACAATTTCTACTTGGGGGTTTCAATCAAATCAGTAACACCAAGGAAGGACCAGGAAAAAAAAGCAACCCAGAATGCAATTAAGTCTCACTGTGACATGGCTTAAAGGAACTGAGTATTTTTAAAAAGAGGCAAAAATTAGAAAAGGAAACTCTAGATAAAAGTTTCCCACCTCCTTGATGCCTTTAGGGAAAATTCATTTGAGAAAGAGAAGTATACAGAGACAGAAAGCTTCCAGCAGATAACAAACTAAGGAGTCAAATTCAGGCTTAATGTAACTAGATAACAAGCTTTGGCGCATTTCTTTTAAATTAAGATGTTCCCAAGAATTCTTTGGAGAGGAAAATGCGGGTATGTGATAAATTGTAATTGCATTTCACTGGGGTCTATTTTGGAGAATGACTGTTTACACTTTTCTTCTCTAGCCCCTCTCGTTTATTTGAATAGGATTTAGTACTCTCTGGCCCCACCTGCCCAATCAGCCCAAATGTATACCTAGGGTAATGCATTAGTTTCAATCTTTCCCAAGAACAATTATAAAGAATAAGAGCTCCAGTATTTGAAATGCAAACACAACGATACTACAATACAGTTTGGGGTAAGGGGTTTTAGAAAAAAACTTTTTTGGTTGTTTTTTATTTTTTCTTAGCATACATTTTTGGGTGCCATAATTTTTTTTTTTTAAAGATTTTTATTTATCTCTTTGAAAGACAGAGATCACAAGTAGTCAGAGAGGCAGGCAGAGAGAGGGAAGCAGGCTCCTCACTGAGCAGGGAGCCCGATGTGGGGCTCGATCCCAGGACTGGGATCATGACCTGAGCCGAAGGCAGAGGCCTTAACCACTGAGCCACCCAGGCGCCCCAAGGGGTGCCATAATTTAAGGAAGATGTTTTCCTCCTCCTAGCGCCCTTCTCCAGATCCTGAAAGTAATCCTGGAGGAGAAAGGGCACTTAGAGGTTATTTTTCCTGCTTAACTGACTACTGTGGATTCAACAGTAGTCTTATTCCAGAAAACTAACTCCATCAATTATAGAAAATAACTTTTTATAGAGTTTTTTTCTAAACCTGTCTTCACTGCATATCCAGGAAGGATTATTTTCTTTCACACCATCAAAGCACCTAGGTTCTTCCTTTGTTTTATGAGAATCATTCAGGTGATATGTAGTAGCTGCTATTATTGGGCACATGTGGTATCTCATTTAGATTTTTTAATCCATGTTCCCATGGGCAGAGTGCTGCTATTGACAGTAACCGCCATCTCCCTTCTCATTAAAACCAAACCCCAAACCCACTGTAAAACAAAATGGTGATAAAAAAAAAAAATCACCCCTTACCTATTTTGTGTCTTACCCTCTCCTCAGTGCTCTTTTTTAGTTTGGCAATCTTTTAAAAAAACTGGTGAGCCAAAGCAAAAAAATCGAGTAGGAAACAAAGGCTTTATTTTGTACTTAACCTGTTTCTCTGGTATGGACTTTCATCCTTTACTATAAATAAAAATTTATTTAAAAATCTGACTTTAAATCTTGATGTATTTACTGTAAAATTTACAAGTTGGAACCTCCTACCATCTTGATTTGTATGATTTTAAAATGGAGTTCTTACCATTTCCCTCGGGGAGAATTTTTGGTTTGAATAGTTCTTACTGGCAGGTTGCCTTCTTTATATTTAGCCCAAATTTTCATTTTCAAAGACCGTTTTAGATAAGTACCGTGATAGCTCTAGCCAATGAATCTGTGTGCCACATAATAGAGTGTGACAATCCACTCAATTGTGAAAGACACTGAAGATAAAGTAATAAAGTAGCATTTGTGTTATCACAGTGGCTTTACAAATCTAGTTAAACACTGACCCAACAGTGTTACTCATTATTAGAAATTATAGATGTTTATAATTCTCCAAAATATGCTATGTCATATATTTAAATTTAAATTCAGAATCCTGGGCTGAGAGAAATCTAGATTTGCAACACTCCTTGGAGGTTTGGGGACCATGAACCAATGAATACATTACATTGTCACATTAAAAACTCTTTTTATCTCAAAAGATATAAGGACCATCCTCCATTTTAATAACTTATAAAAACAGAGTTTTAAAATCTTATGATTTTAAAGAACTTAGACTTCCATACCAAATTATATCTGTAGACCTTTATAGATTTCTATTTCTTCTCTTTTATTTATACCCTGATATAAAGATAGAGAAATATGGGGCACCTGGGTGGCTCAGTTGGTTAAGCGGCTGCCTTTGGCTCAGGTCATGATTCCAGAGTCCTGGGATCGAGCCCGGCATCTGGCTCCCTGCTCAGCAGAGAGCCTGCTTCTCTCTCTGCCTCTGCCTGCCTCTCTGCCTATTTGTGCTATTTCTATGTCAAAAAAAAAAGATATAGAAATACGAACTTTTTAGAATTGTTCCTAGATTCTGTTATAATAACAGTGTTTGAACTATGTGGCAGAAGCATGTATTATTTCTTTTAGGTCCTTATCAACAAAATAATTATATATATATGATTATGTATATACAGTTGAAAAATTTGTATTTGTAGGAGAATAATTCCAAGTGCCATCTGAACTTGACAGTAAAAATAACAATGATTTATTACCCCCTGGGGGTAATAAACTCCCTAAAGGCAGGCTATTTATTCAATAAATATTTGTTGAGTAAATGAGTATATCCATAAGTTATTATAAATTAACTCGATTAGCTTCATTTAAGCAATAAAGAAATTTGAATCACTATATTCACAGTAGACAATGATGCAGTTAAGGTTGAGTCCACTTTGGTTCCATTCAAATAAGAGGTAAGTTTCTGAAGTCCCAAAAGCAATTAGTCTCATCCATAAGGCTGTTTGGTGGTTTGAAACAAGGGTGACTTCTTGTGTGTGTGTTTGAGTATGTATAAAAACTATTTGGCTACCCAGGGGAATGATCTGTATAACAAAGGCAGAATAACTGATTCTTTATTTACCAGTTTTCAAAATAATAAGTGGTATACCAGCTTTGTCCACTGATGATTTTTTTTAATCATTATGAGCTCATGGAGAATGGGACAATTCCACACACAATTCAGATTTGATGTGTTTTAATCCATTGGCTATTATGTTTATTGATGCTCAATGTTGTCCTACCTATGACCAGTGGGAATCTCTTCAAGTTAGCTCCTGAGACTTTTTGACATTGGCTAGTTTTTGACATTTGGCATAGTTTTTGATAGTTTCCTTGATAGTTTAACAAAGTGTTCCAGATTTTTGTATATATTTTTTTAAGATTTTATTTATTTATTTGACAGACAAAGATCACAAGTAGGCAGAGAGGCAGGCAGAGAGAGAGGGGAAAGCAGGCTTCCCACTGAGCAGAGAGCCCGTTGCAGGGCTTGATTCAGGGCTTGATCCCAGGACCCTGGGATCATGACCTAAGCCAAAGGCAGAGGCTTTAACCCACTGAGCCACCCAGGCGCGCCCCTTGTATATTTCTTTTCCAGACTCGTAGTTAGCTATTTCTCTGAGAATCCTTCGTTCTTTTTAGTAGGATTGCATTTCAAGACACAATCTGTGTGCTAAGGATACTCATTATTATTATTATTATTTTTAAATATTTTATTTATTTATTTGACAGACAGAGAGATCACAAGTAGGCAGAGAGGCAGGCAGAGGGGGAGGAGGGAAGCAGGCTCCCTGCTGAGCAGAGAGCCTGATGCGGGGCTTGATCCCAGAATCCTGGGATCATGACCTGAGCCGAAGGCAGAGGCTTAACTCACTGAGCCACCCAGGTGCCCCGATTCTCATATTATTGATTGGTCTTTGTTTTTAGTCCTTTCAGTAAAAAGAGCTAGGCAATGTGTTTTCTTTCTGTTTCTTCCCTTTCTTCCTTCCTCTCCTACCCCATCTCTTTCCATAATTCAATACCCCATCCCTTCCATAACTCAATAAAATATATCATGAGTTTATACTGATACTTAACTTTAATCTTACATATTTGACTCATTTTTCACACCAAGAATCCTGATATCCAAACATCAGCATGATAAAATTTGAGTATCACATAAATTTTCATGTTCTTTTTTTTTTTTTTTTTTTTTAAGATTTTATTTATTGAGGCGCCTGGGTGGCTCAGTGGGTTAAGCCACTGCCTTCAGCTCAGGTCATGATCTCAAGGTCCTGGGATCGAGCCCCGCATCGGGCTCTCTGCTCAGTGGAAAGCCTGACTCCCCCCTTTCTCTGCCTGCCTCTCTGCCTACTTGTGATCTCTCTCCCTGTCAAATAAATAAATAAAATCTTAAAAAAAAAGAAAAAAAGGATTTTATATATTTATTTGACAGGGACAGAGATCACAAGTAGGCAGAGAAAAAGAGGGGGAAGCAGGCTCCCCACTGAGCAGAGAGCCTGATGCGGGGCTCCATCCCAGGACCCTGGGATCATGACCTAAGCCAAAGGCAAAGGTTTAATCCCCTGAGCCACTCAGGCACCCCAAATTTTCATGTTCTATATCCCACTTTACACATACAGTTTTAGAATAACAACATTAATCCTAATACCAAAGACACAATTACTAATAACAATTTTTTTTTGAAGATTTTATTTATTTATTTGACAGAGAGAGACACAGAGAGAGAGGGAACACAAGCAGGGGGAGTGGGAGAGGGAGAAGCAGGTTTCCCGGTGAGCAGGGCATGACATGGCCCAAGACAGATGCTTAACGACTGAGCCACCCAGGCACCCCCCTTATTTTACTTTTTTAAAGAGATCTTTTTCCTTAGGGTATACTGCAGTAGGGATTTACTGTCAAATTACCATGTTTTAAAGTCACTTGGAAGAGTTACTTTCAGTGTAGTTGAGCCACCACCTGGATACACATTACAGTTTTTTTGTTTCATTTTATTTTTTATTTTTAAGAATTTCTTTTTTGATTTAGTTTTCTTTTTAATTAACTTTCAAGGTTTATAGTCATACTAAGGATAGTCTTTATGTCATTTTGGCATTTGTCATTTGGCACTTTTTTGTATGCAATCTCTATGCTTCTGAACTTCTTTTATATAGATCTGAAAATGAATCAGAGTAAGATCCATGTTTAATCATAGTTCTGACATTGATTTGCTATATCTCTTACAGAAATTACATAATGTCTCAAACCAGCATTTTCAAGTATGAGTTTCATTGACCACTCTGTAAGATGGGAAGTGGGAGGTGGGGTGAGTGTGGGGATAGGATACCATAGTCAAAATAAGTCTGAAAATTCCATATTCTCTTGGAGAATGATGTATATAACACATAAAAGGCTCTGAAAACACCTGGAGTGAGAAATCCTTTTTACATTAGTATAACCCATTGTTTTCAAACTTATTTATTTCTGCATCAAGAGACTGTCTTCAGACTTTTTTTTTTAAACAATATTTAGTGAATGAGAGTTCTGTGGAGCATACTTGGGGAACCGAGGCTCTCAAGTTTCTTGTATGTCAGAAAGGGATAATGCCTATTCTACCATTCTCTGAGTTATTGTCTGGATCAAGTGAATTGGATATGAAAGACTTTTTAGTAGATAGAAGAGGCTACTATTTTGCTAATGGCTGTAATCAAACTTGGAAATGTGGGGGTTAACTCTAATTCTAATCTACTTAGGTGGACTTACTCCTTGGAGAGGGCCACGGTGTAATGAAACTTGGAGATTGCAGAATAAAGGAAAATGACATACAAGGACCAAATTAGGAAGATGTACAGACTGGTAAAATGATTCTGTTTCAAAGAACAGCTATGTCCAGACTCAGGGAAGCCCTGGATTTGAGACAGAAAAGGGCTTGTTTTCTTAGTGGGTGGAAGTAATCTAGGGAAGGAGCTAGAAACTACCATTAAAGTATGATTTATGTAAGGAAGTTGGCCTAGTGTATTGAGTACTTAGAGTACCTTTCATAAGGTAGGAATTAGTTTATTAGGGCTGCCATACTAAATACAACAGATTGGCTGACAACAAAAATTTATTTTCTCATAATTCTGGAGGTCAAAATTCCAAGATCAAGGTGTCAGCAGTGTTGGTTTCTTCTGAGACCTCTTTCCTTGGCTGTAGATGGTCATCTTTTCCCTGTGTCTTCATATGGTCTCTCTGTGGATGGGCACATCTGTGACCAAATTTCCTTTTCTTAGGAGGACACAAGATGGATTGGACTAGGGCTTACCCTAATGACCTCATTCAAAATGCGTTTATTCAGCATCTGTTACATATGGGTACTAAGCTTTCAGAGATGATAGTATCTACTAGAGGGAAAGAGCAGGAGTAGGATGTAGATGGACTGGTAGGGCAGTTCAGCTATGAATTAGAGTCTGTGAGGTCCCTTCTACTATTTATTCAATGAACTTTTAAAAAAAAGTTTTATTTTTTTAATTTTTAATTTTTTAAAAAAGATTTTATTTATTTATTTGACAGAGATCATAAGTAGGCAGAGAGGCAGGTAGAGAGAGAGGAAAGGAAGCAGGCTCCCTGCTGAGCAGAGATCCCAGGACCCTGAGATCATGACCTGAGCCGAAGGCAGAGGCTTAACCCACTGAGCCACCCAGGTGCCCCTATTCATTGAACTTTTTAAGTACCAACTGTGTTCTTCATACTCTGCCAGAAGCTAGGCAGAAAGGAGAGAGGCTTTTACCAACTGAAGATGTATATTTCTCACATATTAATATCTCTGAAATTAAATGTTTTATAGTCATAACTAGTTTAAATGGGAACCTTCTTACTTAGTAGTACATAAAATAATGGTGCTTCTTACAACTGATGTATTGCAAGCCAGTAAGATTCAATAAAACATGATTTTTAGTCTGCCAAACATGGTTCTTGTCCATAAGATGCTTATTTGTATCTTGCAATGTCCTGGATTTTCCCCTATGCTTGTAACCATGTAATATCTTTCATTAGCTTGTCTTTTTCCTTTTGACCTTAAATATGGGTTTACTGAAATATGGTTGTCTATTCTCCCATTGTACTGTCTCCCTCATTCTTCAACCGAGTGAAAGACTTTCATATCTCTATCTTCAACCCCAATTGTTTTCCTAGGGTCTGATTCATAACTGGGATCTCAAGATTATTAATTTGTTGTCTTGCTGTCACCTCAAATTCAGTACAGTGCATTGCCTTTCCCTCCAAGCCTGCTTCTCCTTAGGATTCCCTAGATCTTTCAGATGTTCTAGTAATTCAGACTTGAAACCTTGGGAGCCTTCCTTGATTTTACCCTCTCCTTTGTTTCACTTCTACATATCTATTGTTGCCAGGACCTGTCCATTCTTCCTGTTGCATTGATTTCTTCTTTTCCAGTTACACTATTACCATCTCAGTCCAGGCCTTTGTCTAATCATGCATGGACTACTACAGTGGTTTCTACCTCTTCTTCTGATTCATCTTAACCACTATCACCACTTTAAATTTTCTCTAACACTGTGCTGTACACTGGACTCCCTGCTAAAACTCATTTATTGGCTCCTTACTGATCATTGAATAAATTCCAAACACCAAAATCACCACATTCAAGGTTCTCCACAATTATTCCTTTCCAGCTTCATCAGCCACCATCTGAACTGGAGGAAATATTCTGTACTTTCCAGCTGCCACAACTTCGACTTGAACCATTTCCTTTGCCTGGAGTCCTACTCCCATATTCCGGGCTTTCCTTCAGAGCTCTGCTGACTGCTTCAGGGAAGGCATTTCCTGATAGTTTTATTTATTTATTTATTTATTAATTATTATTATTTTTAAGGATTTTATTTATTTATTTGACAGAAAGATCACAAGTAGGTAGAGAGGCAGGCAGAGAGAGGAAGGGAAGCAGGCTCCCTGCCGAGCAGAGAGCCTGATTCGGGGCTCAATCCCAGGACCCTGAGATTTCGACCTGAGCCAAAGGCAGAGGCTTTCACCCACTGAGCCACCCAGGCGCCCCTCCTGATAGTTTTAAATTTACAGTTTTAATTTCTTCTTTGAACTCCTATAGTACTGAATGCATAATCCAATAATCTGACATTTAGCATGTGCTCCCCTCCTATTGCTTTATATCCTTTTATGCATAAAAATGTCTTTCCAAAGAGAAATATCTTGAGGGCAGGGACTTGGCCATATTTCTCCATATTTCTAGTACTGACAGTCTTATTTTTCTTTTCATTTTTAAAGATTTTATTTATTTGAAAGAGAGATAGCAAAGAAAGAGCACGAGAGAGAGGGAGAATCAGGCTCCCCATTGATAAGGGAGCCTCGGTGGGGTTCCATCTCAGAACTCTGGGATCATGACCTGAGCCACCCAGGCGCCCCTTGACAGTCTTTTAAATATAAAGTTTTGTTGTTGTTGTTGTTGTTTTTAATGTCAGGGAATGACATCTCTCTCCTTTTTTTTTTTTTTAAAGATTTTATTTATTTATTTGACAAAATCACAAGTAGGCAGAGGGGCAGGCGGGGGGGGGGGGTGGGATGAGGGGGGAGCAGGCTCCCCGCTGAGCAGAGAGCCCGATGTGGGGCTCGATCCCAAGACCCTGAGATCATGACCTGAGCCGAAGGCAGAGGCTTAACCCACTGAGCCACCCAGGTGCCCCTTAAATATAAAGTTTTATATGTGGAAGTTTACATAGACTTATCACTCATTTCACAGATGAAGAAAAGTAGATCCAGAGAGTTGTGCAGATCCACTTAGTATACAGCCATAGTCAAATATTTGCCGGTAATTATGGGTTATAAATCAGAGGGGTTGGCGTATAGAGAATGGCAGGATTCAGCAGAGAGGAACGTTTGCTTTCTCTGAACAAAGGAGGCAAGGTAGTTGTTTGGGGGCAAGTTTGGCAATAGGTGATCCAAGCTGCCTGATGGGAAAGGTGTAGTGGCTACTTGAGGGCAGGGCTGTTCTTTTGTGTAACCCACAGGCTCTCAAAAATGGTTGGACGTTTAATGTTTCTTACATGAGGTGACTTACCAGCCTTAATACATTCTTCTCCGCAGGCATGTGGCTTGAAGACTGTGAAGCAGGTTGGCTTTCTGGCTCCTTGAGAGCACTGTCGCTGAGGAAGACCCACTGCCCGGCGGTGAGGATTAGCCAAGGGCTCTCCACTCTGCGAAGGGAGCCAGGACGCGCCCCTGACAGGAATCCGTGGACTAAGCAGCCGCTCAGGACTTGGCCATCATCCCGGGAAAGAAGAGCAAGGGGCTTTCCACCTGCCCCAAGCCTAACCCGGGGTGGGAGGCCTCTCGGGTTCCAACCCCCGCTGCTCCGCCTCCTAAGCAGGCCACCGCCTCTCCGCGCCTTTTCCAGGCCCCTCCCCCTTACGTTCGACGGGCTCGCTCCCGCACTCGGAGCGCGCGCACGCGGAGGCGGAAGGTGGAGAGAAGCGCTCCGCTGCGGGGGCGAGCGCGCAGGCGCCTTCTTGGGATAGCTGCGGGCGCGAATCCCAACGTTCCGCCGGCGGTGGGGTAAGAGGCCGGGATACTGGGGCGTCTGGGTCTTGGGGATAGGGTGGGGAGGGGGTGGGGAAGGGGGACTCGCGACGCGCAGCGATTCCGCGCGCAGGTAGCAGCCCGGCTCGAGGTCCTGCTCCTCTCAGAGGGGCGGCTGGCGAGGCCTCCTCAGGTCACCCTAATGGCTTGCTTGGGGGTCGAGTGAAGGGACAGGCTGATGGTGGTGGACCCCTTGACATGGCAGCGGGCTTGGCTCCCTTGACGCTCTTGTTCCTGCGGTCTTGAGGGTCTGGCCCGCTGGAGAAAGGGAGGAGAAACGTTAGGATGGTCCCTTTTGCCAGACGTGCTCCTTGGGAATAGCCGCACTCCCTGGGTGTTGTGTCCACCTTGGGGGAAGGACCTTTCAGACTAAAAAGAACAGATTCGGCAGTGGAAGGGAACCAATGAGGTTTTGTTTTGTTTTTGATCGAAATGTACTAATCTTAGGGCACAGTAGGACGGAAAACCTATCTGCCACCTGCGTGAAGACTTCGTGTTGTGTGGATGGGTTAGAAAGTTACTGCACTTTGCTTTGCAAAAGGAAAAAATAATAAAGCACCTTTGTTACTGTTCAAGAAGAGACCCGTTAAGTCTCATAATACCTTTGGCCACAAAGGACTCAGTAAAATTAGGTACCTCCCCTCTTTGTACAGAGGAATCTCTCTATTCAAAAGATATTTTATGAGTACCTGCTTTCTGCAACTTTGTTCTAAGTGCAGGGAACAGAGCCAGGGCCTAAGACATGAGGATCCTTGCTCGCACGGAACTTATATTGTAGTTGTCAAATAAATATAATTTTCTTTTTAAAAAATGTAAATTCCTTTTATGCTTTTTTTTTTTTTAAAGATTCCATTCATTTGACAGACAGAAATCACAAGCAGGCAGAGAGGCAGGCAGAGAGAGGAGGACGTAACCTCCCTGCTGAGCAGAGAGCCCAATGCGGGGCTCGATCCCAGGACCCCGATCCCAGGACCCCGGGATCATGACCTGAGCCGAAGGCAGAGGCTTTAACCCACTGAGCCACCCAGGCGCCCCATGTAAACACATCTTTTAACCACCACTCAAATCAAGAAACAACATGTGGGGCACCCACATTGGTTAAGCGAGGGATTCTTGATCAGGTCATGATCTCAGGATCCTGAGTTCAAGCCTAGCGTGGGACTCATTTCTAGGCCTGGAGCCTGTTTAAGGTTCTCACTCTCCCTCTTCTCTGACCCTCCCACTCTCCATCCCTCTTTTATTGTATTATTTTTTTTTAAAGATTTTATTTATTTCTTTGATAGATGGAGATCACAGAGAAACAGGCAGAGAGAGAGGAGGAAGCAGGCTCCCTGCTGAGCAGAGAGCCCGATACAGGGCTCGATCCCAGGACTCCGGGATCATGACCTGAGCCGAAGGCAGAGGCTTTAACCCACTGAGCCACCCAGGCACCCTCCATCCCTCTTTTAAAAACAACAGCAACAGGGGCGCCTGGGTGGCTCAGTAGTTTAAGCCTCTGGCTTCAGCTCAGTTCATGATCCCAGGGTCCTGGAATCGAGTCCTGCATTGGGCTCTCTGCTCAGCAGGGAGCCTGCTTCCTCTCGCACCCTCTCTCTGCCTGCCTCTCTGCCTACTTGTGATCTCTGTCTGTCAAATAAATAAATAAAATTTAAAAAAAATGCTTAAAAACAACAGCAACAACAAAAACACAAAGTTCTCAGTTTCTTCTCAGAAGACCTCCCTGGAGATCTCTCCCAATCACCATCCTTTCTTTTCTCCCCAAAGGTAACCTTTTCATTGATATCTAATCATAGATTAGTCTTGTCTGTTTATGAACCTTTCATAAATGGAACCAAACAATATGTATTCTTTGGTGTCGAACTTTTTTTTTTTTTAAGGGTTTTACTTATTTGTCTGAGAGAGATTGAGTGCACAGCATGGGGAGTTGCAGGAAGAAGGAGAAGCAGGAGCTCCCCCCCACCCCCCCAGCAAGGAACCTGAGGTGGGACTCAGTCCCAGGACACTGGGATCATGACCTAAGCCGAAGGTAGATGCTTAACCCACTGAGCCACTGAGGTTTTCCTGTTTTTATGTTTGTTTGTTTTTTAAGTTTTACTTTAAGTAATCTGTATACCCAACTTGGGGCTCGAACTCACAGCCCTGAGATCAAGAGTCACAAACTCCACCAGCTGAGTCAGCCAAAAGCCCCTACTGTATAGTTTTGTTTTTTTTTTTTCTCTTTTTTTGCGGGAGGAGGAGAGAGCAGAGGGAGAGGAAGAAGCAGACTCCACAGCCAGCCGGAAGCCTGATGTGGGGTTTGATCCCAGGACCCCGGGATCATGACCTGAGCCCAAGGCAGAGGCCTAACTTACTGAGCCACACAGGTGTGCCACAGTGATTGAATTTTAATTTTTCCTCTTACCTTGCCTTTGTGATGAAAGTTCTAGTGACTAGTAAGATGATCAAAAATGGATGTGGTGTGAGGGAGGAAATGGAATTTATACAATCTAAATGTGAATAATATATTTACGTAGACTTATTTACTGCTTTGAGTCATACTACCTAATTGGGATGCTAGACTTCATTAGTTCTAGAGTTGATTCTTGCTATATTCATTTGTTTTGTTTTTTAAAAATTTTATTCATTTATTCGTGAGAGACAGAGAGAGGCAGAGGGAGAGGGAGAAGCTCTCAGGGAGCCTGATGAGGGTCTAGATTCCAGGACCCCCAGACCATGGACCTAAGCCGAAGGCAGCCACTTAACTGGCTGAGCCACCCAGGCGCCCTGACCTTGCTATATTTAAATAAGAAAATAATTTTTGTCACTATATTATATACCTGAAACTGATATAACACTGTATGTTAACTGTACTGGAATTAAAAACTTGGGGTGCCTGGGTGGGTCAGTCATCTTAAGCGTCCGCCTGCAATTCTGGTCATGATCCCAGGGCCCTGGGAATAGAAGCCCACATCAGGTTCCCTGTTCACTGGGGAGCCTGCTTCTTGCTCTCTCTCTGCCACTCCCACAGCTTGTGCCCTCTCATTCTCTCTCTGTTAAATAAATAAATAAATAAAAAATAAAGACCTTAATAAAAGATAAATAAAATTAATATATTTAATTACATTCTTAAAAAAATTTTTTTTGCCCAGTAGGTGGAATGTGCCAGTTTTCACCTAGTTTTTTCAGTTAACTTACTGTATTTTTCTGATTACATTTAAAGCATATCCTGTGGTTAAAATGGCCCATTATTTCCCAAAGCTTTTTACTTTTAAACCATCCAACCCAAGGGAAAAACTGAAAGAAAAAAGAAACACGTAGATGGTTAATTACATCTTACTGCTTTCTCTCTTAAGAGTTGGAGACATTGGGACACCTGGGTGGTTCAGTTGGTTAAGCTCCTGCTTTCGGCTCAGGTCATGATCCCAGGGTCCTGGATTGAGTCCTGAGTGGGGCTCCCTGCTCAGTGGGGAACCTGCTTCTCTCTCTGCCTGCTGCTACCCTGGGTCAAATAAATAAATAAATTCTTTAAAAAAAAAACAAACCACGAATTGGGGTTATTATTTGATTCTAATAAAGGTTCATTCTCTAAGATGGAAAGATGGTGTGGTTAGTGAAAGTATATTTTGGAAGAAAAGAAGTAAAAGTCAAACTACATAAATTACTCTGGTGGACTTTCTCAAACTAATAGATAGGTAAAATTCCTCTTTCTCTCTGTACCAAAGATAAATTATCTCTTTGTTAACTTTTGTAGTTTTATTTTTACACGTAGGCAAACATGCTTTAGATGGACTTGACTCTTCTACTATCTATATTTATCTGTTCTTACACATCTTTAGATATATTGAGTCTCATTTAACAGGGAGAGCTACCTTTTAAGGTATATTTCCTAACTAGAGGTCTAGTGAATAAAGAATTTAAAACTACCAACTTTTCCTCCTTGTCAAAACACCTAATTCCCCATCTTCCTACTTGGTTTAATGGGTTCATTGTTATATTGTGCTCAGCTAACTCTTGGTCTTTCTTTTTTTTTCCCCCCAGGCTACTTCTTCACAGACCTAAAAGTCCCTATTTAACTGGAAACGAAGCATCACTTAAAGTTCTCTCAAACTCCTAATCCCAAAGAATTGATAACATTTCTCCGATAAAGAGAAGAAGTAACTGACTACCTGTTAAAAGTATTCTGGCACTGGTCCTATTTTTTCCCTCCTTAGATTTGTAGAAAAAATATGGAGAAATGGAACTTGATGGCAGTTGTGGTCCTACTAGGACTAACAGTACGGTGGACAGTTTCCCTTAATTCTTACTCAGGTAACTTACACATCTTTACTGTTTAGAAGATAGACAAATATTCCTTTGAATAGTTTCCTCCCTCTTCTTCTCCTCCTCCTCCTTCTTTTTTGTAAAAGTTTATAGATACCTGCCTGGGACAGAGAAGAATTTGAGGTTTTATTGGTGTGGTCAAGAAAATACACTTAAACATTGAATTCTAGTAAAAATAACAGTGTAAGAGCTTAATAGAGGCATAGAATTTATGACATTAAAAAAAAACCAAAAATATTCTAATGGGGAAAATGACAAGTTGAGAAATGATTATGTCTTAGGCATCGAAGAAAGAACTGAGGTACTTCAAGGTGGGATTGGAATAAAAAGAGGCTTTTGTTTGTTTAGGGTAGAGAAACCATGTTCCTAGACTGAAGGGAAGAGACCAGTGTAGACTAAGACTGGGAATGATGTGAGAGAAAGGGAGGGAGAATTGATGGTATAGGTCCTGGATAGGGGATAGGATTGGATTTCTCCCTGTGAGTATTTTTAGTACTGCTCATGTCCCAGGCACTGTGCTAGGTGCTAAAATACATGAATATCCAGTGCTGAAAGAGTCCACATTTTAGTAGGTAAGTGGTCACAGGACAATGTGATTATTATGACTAGAAGTATTTGTTAAGTACAAAGGTAATACAGAGAAGTGAATAATGAGGTTGCAGTAGAGAAAACTTTTCAGAGAAGTTGATGTTTGAGTTCAGCGTTTGAAGGATGAGTTGGAATTTGCTACGCAAATGAAATGGGGAACATGTACAAAAACATGGTAGAATGAGAACATGGTTTTAAGTAGTCAGTATTAGAGTTGCATAAAAAGAAGGAATAAAAAAGGATGGGGAGGGAGCAGCTCAAGATTTAGCTATACAGTTTGCTTGGCAAATAACTTGTGTTTTAGAAAAATAACTTTGTAATGAAAGGATTATAGGAGGCAGGTTATTGGTAAAGGAGACAAATGACACAATCATAATAATATAAGTATGAGCTACTATTTTAAGTATTTGTCATATGCTAGACACCGAGCATTTTCTTTTACTTACAATGACTACTGAAGAAAGATATTGTCTATAATTTACAAATGGAAAATGAGACAACTGATAAATGACTCAAATTCAAATATAGTTGTATTTTATTCCAAAAGGAGTGCTTTTAGGACACTACTCTGTGGCTTCTGAGAGAGAAGTCAAACTAAGCCATTTGCTTGTTAGCTGCCATATCTTGGAGTAATAACTTAATCTCCATGAACCTTTTACAAAATCTCACTTCTCTACAAAGTGGGAATATTAATATGTATTTTAACAGGGTTGTGGGGATTACTTGAGATAATATGTATGAAACAGGTGTGCCTGGGTGGCTCAGTGGGTTAAAGCCTCTGCCTTCAGCTCCGGTCATGATCTCAGGGTCCTGGGATGGAGCCCCGCATCAGGCTCTCTGCTCAGCAGGGACCCTGCTTCCTTCTCTCTCTCTGTCTGCCTCTCTGCCTACTTGTGGTCTCTGTCTGTCAAATAAATAAGTAAAATCTTTAAAAAATATATGTATGAAACGTATTTTCTTTTTTTTTTTTTTTT
>PISX010000425.1:0-175343 GCA_004024625.1 Mellivora capensis | reverse complement strand
ACACTAGGACTTTTAATCCACTAAGATTGTAGGGTTTTTTTTTTTTCCTTTATTTAAGTTTTCTTCTTCTTCTTTTTCTTTTTTATCCAATTATTTGAGAGAGAGTGTGAGCGTGAGCACAGGTGGAGGTGCATGAGGAGAGGCAGAGGGGGAGAGTGAGAGGGAAACTCGAGCAGACTGTGCTGAGCGAGGAGCGCAATGCAAGGCTCAATCTCATGACCCTGAGATCATGACCTGAGCCTAAATGAAGAGTTGGTTGCTTAACTGACTGTGCCACTCAGGCGCCCCTGTTCAAGTCTTCTTTTCTACATGAAAGTCTTATATATCCTTTATTAGGTGTATTCCTAGCTCTCTTACATATTTTTCCCTTTTCCCCTCATTGTTATAGATGGTATCTTTTAAAAAATTGTTTTTCTTTCTTTTTTTTTTTTCAAAGATTTATTTATTCAGAATGATGGTATGGCGGGTGTGGGAGAGGTAGAGAGAGGAAGAGAAAGAATCTCAAGCAGATTCCCAACTGAGTGTAGAGCCTGATGCAGGGTTCAGGTTCATGACCCTGATCCTACCTGATCCAAAGTCAGTAATCAGATGTTCAACTTACTGAGCTATCCAGGTGCCCCTAAAAAATTATTTTTCTAAGTGCTTGTTGCTGAGGGGTGCCTTCCTGGCTCAGTGGGGTGGGGGAGCATGTGATTCTTGGAGTTATGAGTTCCAGTCCCATGTTAGCTGTAGAGATTACTTAAAAAAAAAAAATGCATGTTGCTAAGGTATGAAAATGAAGTTGACTTTTTATATTTGGCAACCTTTCTAAACTCTTATAATTCTAAGAATCTGAAGGATCTTGTGGATTTTCTTCATTATAAAAAAAGATCCGTCAATAATGAATAACAGTTTTATTTCTTCCTATCACTATCCTTGTCTTTTTGTTGCTAAGACCTTATTACAGTGTTGAATAGTGATTTGAAGTAGTGGTTTGGGCATCTTTGTATTGTTCCTAATTTTAACTAATGTTTTTAATTCACTAGTGAGCTGGTTTTTTGTTTGTTTGTTTGTTTAAGTAGGCTCTGGGGCTTGAGACCAACGTGGGGCTTGAACTCAACGACCCTGAGATGAAGATCTGAGCTGAAATCAAGAGTCAGTCGCTTAACCCACTAAGCTGCCCAGGCACCTTTTGAGTTTGTTTTTATTTTTTATAGCATTGAACCAACCTTGCATTCCAGGAACAACCCTATTTGTGATATATTTTTTTTCTTTAAGTATATTGCTAGGTTTGGCTTGTTAATATTTTACTTGCAATTTTAGCATCCATGCTCACAAATGAGATAGGCGTACAATTTTACTTGCTTAAAATGCCTTTTGTTTTCAAGATTATGCTAGCCTCAAAGTGAATTAGGGAGTATACCCCTCTTTTCTGAATGGAATAGTGTGTATGATTGGAATTGTGTGTTCTTTAAAAGCTTTAAGGAACTTGGTAGGAAAGCTATTTGGGCCTAGAATTCTCTTTGTGGAAAAATAATTAATGATTATTTTCTTTAAAGGCTGTATGATCATTTGAGCTTTCTCTTTCTTCTTGAGCTATTTTATAGTTTATATTGTTTTAGGAATTTGCCCATTTCACCTGAGTGATATAATAAATTGTCTTAAAATTATATTTTACATCTGTTGTATTTCTGGTTATGGTTTTTTCCCCATTTTTTATATAGTTTATGTTTCATTACTTAAAATCAGTGTTAGAAATTTTAGAATTTTGTTAGTATTTTCAAAGATTTAATTTGAGCTTTGCTGATACTCAGTATTATGTTTGGGTGTGCTCTTGTGTTAGCTGCTAAGTTAGATACTTTAGCTCATGAAGTTTCAGTCTCTCTTCTTTTCAAATACAAGCATCTAAATTATAAAATCCCTTTCAAGTGGCACCTTAGAAATAATATATTTTTTTAAGATTTTATTTATTTGAGAGAGAGACAGCGTGACTGAGAGCACAAAGGGGAGTTGGGGGTTAGCAGAGGGAGAGGGAGAAGCAGGCACCCTTCTGAGCAGGGAGCCCAACGTGGTGCTCTATTCCAAGACCCTGAGATCACAACCTAAGCTGAAGGCAGGTGGTTAACTGACTGAGTCACCCAGGTGCCCCACAAGTAATATTTTCTATGTTTGTTTTTTTTAAGATTTTATTTTGTTTCTTTTAAAGATTTTATTCATGAGAGAGAGGCAGGTCACATGCAGGGCTCAATCCCAGGACCCTGGGATCATGACCTGAGGTGAAGGCAGACGCATAACCAACTGAGCCACCTGGGCATCCCTCTGTGTTCTATTGTGATTATTCTTTGACTTGTGAATTATTTAGAAGCATATTTAAAATTTTTCAATTATTTAGGCTTTACAAATGGTTTTTTGATATTTTAAAAGTTGCATTGTAGAAAGAGAATCTTACGGGACTCCTGGGTGGGTCAGTGGGTTAAAGCCTCTGCCTTTGACCCTGAGATCAAGCCCTGCTTTGGGCTCTCTGCTCGGCGGGGAGCCTGCCTTCCCGCCTCTCCCTGCCTGCCTCTGCCTACTTGTGATCTCTGTCTGTCAAATAAATAAAATCTTTAAAAAAAAAAATAAAAAGAAAGAGAATCTTTCTGGTACATATTCTTTTCTTTCTTTTTTTTTTTTTTTTAAAGACTATTTGACAGGGCTCAATCCCAGGATCCTGAGATTATGACCTGAGCTGAAGGCAGAGGCTTAACCCACTGAGCCACCCAGGCACCCCTCTCGTACATATTCTTTGAAATGTATTGAGACTTGACATACTATGTGATCAGTTTTTGTGAATGTTCTGTGTGTGTTTGAAAAATACATGTTCTCCAGTTTAATATTCTGCATGTATCCATTAACTCCATATTATTATTTTGATGTTAATTTTTAATATCCTTACTGATTTTTGCCCAATTAAACTACCAGTTGAGAGAACTACAGTTTCTCTTTGTGGTTTTGTCAATTTTTGTTTGTATATTTTGTATCTATATTATTAGGTGATGTAGAATTTTTTTCCTTGGTACTTGAATTTCATGACATTACTGTTATGTCCCTGTTTATTTACAATAATGCTATTATCTTAAAGTCCATTTCCTCTGAAATTAATAAGCTTCACTAGTTTTCTTTAGGTTAATTTTTGCTTAATATATCTTTTTCTATCCTTTTACTCTTTATCTTTCAGTCCCTGTGACTTGGACCTGACTAACCAGTTCCCCACCCTAATTCCACTTTCTCTCCTGATCATGACCTGAGCCGAAGGCAGAGGCTTTAACCCACTGACCCACCCAGGCGCCCCTGTTTTTGTTTTTTAATTAGATTATTTTTAAAATTTAAATTCAGCTAATTTTTTTTCCCATTTTTTGGTGGGAGGGGTAATAACCTTTTTTTTTTTAAGACTTTATTTATTTATTTGAGATAGAACAAGAGTGAGAGAGAGAGCACAAGCGTGGGGAGCAGCAGGCAGAGGGAGAAGCAGACTCCCTGTCGAGCAGGGAGCCCAATGTGTGGGGTTCAATCTCAAGACTCTGGGATCTTGACCTAAGCCAAAGGCAGACGCCCAACCTACTGAGCCACTCAGGCGCCCCTAAATTCAGCTAATTAACATATAATGTAGAATTTCTTTCAGGGGTACAGATTTGTGATTCATCAGTCTTACATAATACCCAGTGTTCATTACAACATACCCTTCCCAATGTACATCACCCAGTTACCCCATATCCCCATCCCCTTCCCTCCAGCAACCTTCAGTTTGCTTCCTAACACTAAGAGTCCCTTATGGTTTGTCTCCCTCTCAGGTTTCATCTTTCTTCATTTTACTTCTCTTCTCCTATGATCCTCTGCCTTGTTTCTTAAATCCATGTATCAGTGAGATCATATGATACTGTTTTTCTCTTGATTGATTTATTTTGCATGGCATACTGTTTTTGTTTTTGTTTCTGTTTTTTTTAAGTAGACTCAGTGTGGGGGTTGAACTTGTAACCATGAGATTAAGACCTAGTCAAGATCAAGAGTTGGACACTCAACTGACTAAGCCACTCAAGCACCCCAAATCTTTGGAAGGTTTTTAAATTTTTTTTTTTTTTTTTCAATTAGAAAACAGTTTTTTTAAGTAGGCTCAGTTCCCAGCGTGGGACTTGGACCCTGAAATCACGAGTTATATGCCCTACTGACTGAGCTAATCTGGAACCCCCAGGAGTTTTTTTTAGTGAGAGGCTTTTGGTGGCTTAGTTTTATTTGAAAATGCCTTTATTTTGCTCTAGGTCCTAACATTTTACTGGGTTTGGAATTCTGTGTTGATAATTATTTGCTCTTAGTATTTTGAAAATCTCATTTCATTGTCTTTTAGTTTCTATTGTTATGTTCAGACCATCAGCTATCTTTTCAGCTGTTATTTCTTTGTAGGTAATTTGTCTTTTCTCTCTTGCTGCAGTATTACTGTGATGTATCAAAGTGTATTAAAAAATTTATCCTCAGGATTTCCGACTCTAATGAATGGTAACCTTCTGTCTGTTCTTGAAACTGTTCAGCTAGTCTCCTCTCATTCTGTTTCCTCTTTGTAAAACTCTGGTTAGATATATGTTAAATCTTTGGTCTTTTATTAATTCACCACATATGTGTAGGGTACTCATGCCAAAGGCAGATGATATAGCAGAAAATAAAATAGACAACAATCTCTTCATCTCTTCATCATTTCAGTTCTCTCTTCAAGTATTGTATCTCCCTCATTTCTGCTTTCCTTATGTAACTCTTATTAGATGTAAGTTGGTTCCTTTCATCCTATCTTCTGTGTCTCATAATCTCATGTATTTTCCATCTCAGTTTCTTCATACTGCTTTTTAAAAAAATAATCACCAGATCTATCTTCCTTTTTTTTACTTTTCTTTATAGTTGTATTTAATTTGTTTTTTTAAATTTTTTAAAAAATATTTTATTTATTTATTTGTCAGAGAGAGAGCGAGAGAGAGAGCACGCGCACAAGTGGACAGAGTGGCAGGCAGAGGCTGAGAGAGAAGTAGGCTCCCTGCTGAGCAAGGAGCCGGATGTGGGACTCGATCTCAGGACCCTGGGATCATGACCTAAGCCGAAGGCAGCAGCTAGACCGACTGAGCCACCCAGGCATCCCTAATTTGTTTTTTTAAACTGGCCATTGAATTTTTATAATTTTAGTTACTGTATTTTTTTATTTTCTAAACTTCTATTTGTTTCCTTTCAAATCATCTTCATCATTTCTGATTGTCTCTTATTCCTTCAACATATTCTCAGTGTCGTCTTTTATATCTTTAAACATATTAGCCTTACTTATTTTATATTTCCTTTCAGAAAATACTAATACCTGCAGTTTGATTTCCTGGTTTGTTGGTTCTACGGACTCTAGCTCATGTTATTTTGTTTCAGGGTTTAGTGATTTTTTAAAAATTGCGAGCTCAAGTTACTTGGGAATTTTTACCTGTGAGAAGTTTTTGAGGACCAAGTTTACTGTGTATTTCTCCACAGAGAATTTAGGTTGCCTCTTGCTGGGCACTTTGGGCACTATTAAAAGTCAAACTAAATTCTTATCTTAAGGTTTCTTTGGCTGTAATTCTTGGTGTGAATTCAGGCCCCACACTGGGTGAATGCAGGATAATGTTAGGAATTTTTAGGAGACTTTTCTTTTTTTCCTGTACTACCAGGAGCCAAGGCAGAAATAAATATTGTCTTCACCATTTCCCCAAAGGCGTTGTTACTTTGTATCTTAGTAAATGGTTCTCAGACACTGAATTTTTTATCTGTTCAAGTTCTAACCTCTTTATTCATTGTATAGAACTTCAGGCCATAGGCCACAAAAAGTCATTGGGTAACCTCAGGACACATGCTTATTTGTCTGGATCTTAAGGTTTTGTTATTTTTGGCTCTTAAGGAATTCTGTTGTTTTGATGCTAATTTAGCCGTTACCCTCCCTCCCCCCTTTGGAGGGGTTTTTCTGGCCTTTTAAGTCTGCCATGTTGCTGGAAACTGGCCTCATCTATTTTTTTTAAAAGCTCCACAGGTTACTCTGATCTTTATAAAATGGTGATACAGGTAATGGTTAAAGCCACAGGTTTGGGGGCATTTATACTGCAAGAAGAAAACAGATTGAACCACTGATCAATTTACAGAGAAGGGAAATGATTAAAGGAGGCTGAGAAGAAACCATGAGGAGGGAGGTTTAGAGCCAGGAAACTGGAGAAATTTAAGAAATAAGGACTGGCCTATAGTGGCAAGTTCTAGACTGCTAAGTAGGGTGTAAATTAAGAATAAACAAAAGAGGGCACCTGGGTGGCTCAGTGGGTTAAGGCCTCTGCATTCGGCTCAGGTCATGATCCCAGGGTGGTGGGATGGAACCTGCATTGGGCTCTCTGCTCAGCGGGGAGCCTGCTTCCCCCTCTCTCTCTGCCGGTCTCTCTGCCTACTTGTGATCTCTGTCTGTCAAATAAATGAATTAAAAAAAAATAGACAAAAGATTTCTAAGGAGGCCATTGTGAGCTTTTTAATTATCAGACTGTAATGAATTGAGGACTAAATGGGATAATTCCCATTTAGAGGAGTCAGGAGGGCATAGTGACTCTTAGAAGTTTGTGAATTGAAGGAAGGAGTTAGTTTGGTAACAGGAATGGGGTAAGGAGGTCAGGAAGAAAAGACCTGTTAATAGTTAACTTTTAGGGGCGCCTCGGCTCAGTGGATTAAGCCTCTGCCTTTGGCTCAGGTCATGATCCCAGGGTTCTGTGGTCTAGCCCCACATCAGGCTCCCTGCTTGGTGGGAAGTCTGCTGGTCCATCTCTCTCAGCCCCTTTCCCCCTACTTGTGCTCTCTCTCTCTGTCTCTCAAATAAATAAGTAAAATACATATTTTTAAAAAGTTAACTTTTAACTGGGTGGCTCAGTCAGTTAAGTGTCTGCTTTCGACTCATGTTATGATCCCAGGATGCTGGGCTCGAGCCCCATATCGGGTTCCCTGTTCAGTGGGGAACCTGCTTCTCCCTCTCTGCCTGCTGCTCTGCCTACTTGTGCTCTCTTCTCTGTCGAATAAATAAAATGTTAAAAAAAAAAAAAAGTTAAAATATGTAATTTACGTTACCTTTGCTTTCAGCCTATAACTGGTCTATTGAATGGTCCTCTCCTTTTCTTCCTTCAGCACTATTTTATCCCTGATCATTATGTTCTTACAATTTTCCTTTGGTTATAATTTTGACAGATATATTATTTTCTTTGAACTTTTCATGTTGAGATGAAGTAGAAAAGAACTAAAGGTATAGAGCAGAATAACAGAATTTAAGAAATCACACTACTTCAGTATTACTAGCATATGTAACCAAATGCTTAATGGGAACTGAATAGAGGACAAGCATATATAATACTTTTCTATCCTTGTGGTTTACATTATATATTCTAACATTTCTCTCCTAAAGTCTGAGTTTATTTAGTTACTTACTTTATCTGGAAAACCGGACTACTGCTTATTTTAAACTTCACTTTGAATTGTCCCATAAGAAAGCCAACATAATAAGATTACTTTTGGATTATAGGAAAAGTATTCTTATTGTATAGTAGTAGAATATTCGTATATATCTTTTATAGGTGGTTATTATATGTTTTTGTCATTTTTCAGATGAGAAGAATAAAGTGCTAAGCACTAAGAAAAACTGTGATTCTGTTAGAGTTCTTAACCCCATCATAAAAACCACAACATCTTTAGCACTCGTCTAAAACCTTCTATATCGTAGGATGCTGGGAGAATTAAAGAATTGAGTATTAGATCTGTGATTGTGCTGGGATTTTTTTCTCTTATTTAAAATACTTTTGGGGGCGCCTGGATGGCTCTGTGGGTTAAGCCTCTGCCTTCGGCTCAGGTCCTGATCCCAGGTTCCTGGGATTGAGCCCCACATCCGACTCTGCTCAGCGGTGAGCCTGCTTTCCCCTCTCTCTCTGTGCCTGCCTTTCTGCCTACTTGTGATCTCTGTCAAATAAATAAATAAAATCTTTTAAAAAATACTTTTTTTGTTATCATAATTTCTTTTTAACATGCTTATTTTAGTTTGCTTTTCATTTATCTTGTTTTAAGATTGTAATTAAGAAGCACTCAAGTGAGGAAGCTCAGGTTAGCTTGCTTCACCTTAATCCATTCTTTGGAAATGCATATATTGTTTAGGCAAACTACTTATGTGTATTGTAATTTAAATTTTTCTAAAATGTATATGCCTTACAATGTTTACATTATACCCCTTACTTAAGTGCTGCTTATGTAATTGATTTTAATAGACCTAAAAATATTAAATAAATATTGCTTGTTACTTTTATTTATTTAATTAAAAAAGATTTTATTTGAGAGGTAGGGGGAGAGGGAGAGAGTGTGGGCTTGCTAGCAGGAGCAGAGGAAGGGAGAAGCAAACTCCTTGCTGAGCAGGGAGCATGACCTGGGGACCTGGGCCTTGATCCCAGGACCCTAGGATCATGACCAGACCCAAAGGCAGACACTTAACTGACTGAGCAATGCAGGCACCCCTGCTTGTTACTCTTATTTATTTATTTTTTCGATTTTTCAATTTTATTTATTTAGGAAAAAGATTTTATTTATTTATTTGACAGAGATCACAAGTAGGCAGAGAGGCAGGCAGAGAGAGAGGGGAGGGGAAGCAGGCTCCCCACCGAGCAGAGAGCCCAATGCGGGACTCGATCACAGGACCCCGAGACCATGACCCGAGCTGAAGGCAGAGGCTTAACCCACTGAGCCACCCAGGTGTCCCTGATTGTTACTTTTTTTTTTTTTTTTTAGATTTTATTTATTTGACAGAGAGAGATCACAAGTAGGCAGAGAGGCAGGCAGAGAGAGGGAGGAGGAGGAAGCAGGCTCCCTGCCTAGCAGAGAGCCCCATGCGGGACTTGATCCCAGGACCCTGAGATCATGACCTGAGCCGAAGGCAGAGGCTTAATCCACTGAGCCACCCAGGCGCCCCTGATTGTTACTTTTAAATAAGCTTTGGGGAGGAAATAAATTCTTTTTGGGGGGGGGATTATTTATGTTTTAGTAATCTCTACACCAATCATGGAGCTTTAACTATGGCCCTGAGATCAAGAGTCACATGCTTCACCAACTGAGCCAGCCAGGAGCCCCAGGGTGGAAACAAATTCTGATTTTAGTATTGATCGTTTTTTATATCTTGTAGAGATTCACAGTTCCTCTATAGTTGATCCAAAGTGTTACCAGTGTTTTTGAGCAAATAGCAACACTTGAACCAAGGAAAGTTATTTTATTCTAGTATTCTTTTTCCCAATGTTGTATTGGCTGTTTAGGAGGGATAAGCCCACAGAGAATCTTTTTTTTTTTTTTTTTTTTCTTCAACATATCAATCATTGTTAAAATGACTATTCTGTTTAATTAATCAGTTTTGGGGTACCTGGGTGGCTCAGTTGGTTAGGCATTCGACTCTTGGTTTTGGCTCAGGTCATGATCTCAGGGTCATGGGATCAGGCTCCCTACTCAGTGGGGAGTCTGCTTGAAGATTCTCTCTCCCTCCACCCCTTCCCTCACTCATGTGCTCTCCCTCTGTCTCTCTCTTTATCTCAAATAAGTAAGTCTTTAAAAAAAAAAAAAAAGTTTATTTTATTGGTTAGTTTCTCTCAAGTTACCTGTTGCTGTTTATAATGTTTCTTCTTACTCACCAAGAACATATAAAAGGGGATTTTGTTCTGGAAAATTTTAGCCAAATTTTCTTTTCTTAGACTGTTTAAAATTTAAATGTAAAGACAGGATGTATTATTATTGAAGAAAGTACTTATTTTTTAAATGATAGCATAATTCTGAATAGTTCAATGGTTGATAAAATGAACATCTAAGTGCTGCTTAAGCCCATTTCCCTGAGAACAAGACAAAATTGAAACTCCGTAAATATATATTAGTGTGTTTTCTTTATGTAATTCTGAATTTTATGTAAATGAATTTGTAGAATTAATCACTGTGGAACAAATCCTTTTTGTCCTTCCCAGGTGAAGCTCCCATAGGTACAGTTGGGTTGTCCTTCTGAGTTGCTTTAAGGGCACTTTAGCAGTTTTAAAAACTTAAGTACTAATTTCATAGCCAGTGTCAGCTGGATTTATTGAAGTAGGTCAGACTCTGGATAGAAACTTGTTTCTCAACCCTAAAGAGAGTCATTATCCATTCTTCTATTTATTAGAGAATGGTAATAAATTCTTCTACATTGACCACATGTCTAGAGCAATTTCAAAAAATCTCAATAGTTGGATCTTTTTCAGGTGTAGAAAATTACCTAAGATCCTCTCTGACTCCAGTGAAACTAAACAAACAAAAAATAGAAATCAACTCCTCCTTCCACAAAAGAAGCCATAGACAATGGTTGTATTCCTTAAAATAGAAACACACAGTCCTGTCGTGTAAAATTGCAGTTTATTGGGGATATATTTTTCCTTTTAAAAAAATACAGGTTATTCTCCTTCTCCTTCTCCAGTTCAGTTAATTAAGTTTTTAATGAAAGTATGTACATGGTAATATGTTTCCTTTGAACTCTGGAAAATCATGTTCTCTTGTTCGTGGAAACTAAAATTCTTACTTGGGTAGCAGTTAGGAAATAGTATAGTCATGTGACAAAATGTGTGATACTAAAAGTGTAAGTATTATGAGAAGTAAATAATCAGGAGGTGCCTGGGTGACTCAGTTAATTAAGCATTTGATTTTGACTTTGATCATAATCACAGTGTCCTGGGATCAAGCCCCGTGTTGAACTTTATGTTCAGGGGGAAGCCTGCTTCTCCCTCTCTCTTTGTCCCTCTCCTTGTTCATGCTTTCTCTCTCTCAAATTAAAAAAAAAATCATCAAACAATGTGCTTTTAATTTATGAGGAAGGTTTCATGGAGAATTTAGAATTCAGGTGATTCTTAAAGATTGGATATATATGAGTTGATGAAAGGGATGTATGAATAGGGAGTAAGCAGCATGAACAGAGGCTTGGAATTTTAAAGTCTGACAATAACTTAAAGATGTTTTGGGCAAGAACCACTAAATGGGCATTGTATTAGAATAGTCAGCATAGGGACGCCTGGGTGGCTCCAGTTGGTTGAGTGGCTGCCTTCGGCTCAGGTCATGATCCCAGCGTCCTGGGATCGAGTCCCACATCGGGCTCCTTGCTCGGCAGGGAGACTGCTTCTCCCTCTGCCTCTGCCTCTGCCTGCCATTCTGTCTGCCGGCGCTCGCTCTCTCTCTCTCCCTCTCTCTCTGACAAATAAATAAATTAAAAAAATATATATGTATTTGGGACGCCTGGGTGGCTCAGTTGGTTCAGCGGCTGCCTTCGGCTCAGGTCATGATCCCAGCGTCCTGGGATCGAGTCCCACATCGGGCTCCTTGCTCGGCAGGGAGCCTGCTTCTCCCTCTGCCTCTGCCTGCCACTCTGTCTGCCTGTGCTCGCTCTTTCGTGCTCTCTCTCTCTCTCTGACAAATAAATCTTTAAAAAAAAAAAAAAAAGAATAGTCAGCATAATTTGGTCTGCCATCACAAATTGCTTAATGTTGCACATATGGTAAGTGGAAAATCAGACTCAAAATTTCAGATCTTTTGATCTTCAAATCCTTGCTATATCACTCTGATTGTATCAGTATTCTTGCTTCAGCATCATTCACTGAGAGTCTGGCAGTTGGCCATTGTATCTGAGAACACAAAAGTGGAAAAGATACGGTATTTTTTGAGAGAGGGACAGGTATGTGTATGTATATATGTGTATATACATGTATCTGTGTACTGTGGGTAATTGCTTGTGATAGTCACTCTATATATGTTTTGGAGATGTTAGTCTGCTTTTCCCATGATCATCTCAACAGTGGGGATATCTCCTTGGGTGAAGATGCTAGTCATTAAAGAATATTGGTATATGTAGTCATTACATGCAAAAAGCCCCTACTTAATGTAGTGTTCCAAAGCTGGAGAAAATCTGGGTTGGATTCTCCAAGGTGGCATTAATTAATAACTAATAGATTATTGAGTACATTTGAGTGTGATTTTCAGTTGCTGATTTAAAAACTGTATGTGTCTGGGCTTCTCACAATTTTGTAGTTACCTGCTATTTAAATTGTAGATGTTTGCTATTTACTAAATGGAATTACCTTTATATCATTTAACATGACTTAAGGTTAATAAGCTACTTAACCAAGTTGTGAGCAATATAAAGTAGGAGTTAAAAGCATGCATTATGGAGCCAGTTTGCTTAGGTTCAAATCCAGACCCTGCTACTTGATGCATGGGTAAACTGCCAGTTTTGGGGGATAATAATAATACTTATTTCATTGCTATATCTGGCACATAGTAGGGGCTATCAATTATTAGTTATTAAAGATTTATTATCCTGAATTAGCACTTTTGAAATTAAAAAAAAAACCCTGTAAACCAATATTCTTTATATCAGTCATTTGACAGCAAAGCCTGACCTAACTGATCTCTTTGTTTTGTTTTGTTTTTCTTTTTTTTTTTTTTTTTTTTTTTTTTTTTTTTTTTTTTTTTTTTTTTTTTTTTTTTTTTTTTTTTTTTTTTTTTTTTTTTTTTTTTTTAAATTTATTTATTTGTCAGGGAGGGAGAGAGAGCCAGCAAGCACAGGCAGACAGAGTGGCAGGCAGAGGCAGAGGGAGAAGCAGGCTCCCTGCCGAGCAAGGAGCCCGATGTGGGACTCGATCCCAGGACTCTGGGATCATGACCCGAGCCGAAGGCAGCTGCTCAACCAACTGAACCACCCAGGCGTCCCTTGTTTTTCTTTTTTAATTTTATTTATTTGAGAGAGAGAGGGATCACAAATAAGCAAAGAGGCAGGCAGAGAGAGTGGGGAAAGCAGGGTCTCTGCTGAGCAGCGAGCCCGATGTGGGGCTCGATCCCAGGACCCTGAGATCATGACCTGAGCCAAAGGCAGAGGCTTAACCCACTGAGCCTTCCAAGTGCCCCCTAACAGATTTCTTTGTACCATGTAGTCTGACTTTGGTTCTATACTTGACCTTCAGTTATTTATATTTAGTTTGCAAAAGCCCCTTGTAAAACATAGATACTCATTATTATTATTGTACTTGATACTTACCGGACAGTATAATTGACAGTCTTTCTCATGAAGTAAAAATAAACTTGGATATTTTATAATTAGTATAATTAACTAATTAATGTTAACAATAGCTTTTATTTATTTATTTTTTAAAAGATTTTATTTGCTTTACAGAGAGAGGGCGAGAACAAGCACAAGCAGGGGAACCAGCAGGCTGGGGAGAAGCAGGTTCCTCGCTGAGCAAGGAGCCCAAAGCAGGGCCCAGTTCCAGGACCCTGGGATCATGACCTGAGCTGAAGGCAGACACTTAACCAACTGACCTACCCAGGGGCCCGTAGGTAGATCCTGTTTCAATGTGCCAAGGCTTAGGGAGGTTAAGTAATTCGGACAAAGTCACACAGTCACTCATTGTACTAGCCACGCTAGGTAGGATTCATCTTATCTCTGCTGTTTTGGTAATGTCTGTGTTGTTTTTTTTTAACCTACATTGCTTTAACCTATACTGCCTTTCAATGATTTAGAAAATTTTTGTAAGGAAATAAATATCATTGATATATTAAAGTATATTGTTGTCTGGCTCGTTTTACCTTTCATCTAGGTGCTGGAAAACCCCCTATGTTTGGTGATTATGAAGCTCAGAGACATTGGCAAGAAATTACTTTTAATTTACCGGTCAAACAATGGTATGGATCATTTTAACTTGATTTTATTGTTTATCATTTGATTTTATTGTTAATGCAGATTATTTAAGAAAATGTAAAAGGAAAATATGTTATTCATCTTCAGCATCTTCATTTTCTTGGATTACCTTGCATATTATAGGCTCATCTTTGAAATTTTATTCTCCTGAAAGTTACCCATGTACTCAGCAGCTGGAATATGCTAAAAACTTTGATGATAGAACACTATATGCCTTAGAGGTTCCTTTGGACATAAACTGAAGAACCATCCTGGGCTAACAGTATTTTTTCTGGTGGTTTTGCAAAGTTTCTTTATTAGGAATTGAATGAGATATGAACCCCAGGAGTAGCTTAGTGGTGAGGAATGTTGGTGCTCAAGTTGAACCACCTGAGTTCAGATCCTGTCTCTCCTATTTACTAGCTGTGTGACCTTTGGTGAAATTATTTAACTTTCTCTGCCATGGTTTTATCACTTGTAGAGTGGAAATGATAGAGTACATATTTCACTGGATTATTGCAAGGATTGAAAAAAATGATACATGTAAAGCACTTAGACCAGTGTCTGCAACAAAACGAGCTTTCAGGAAATGTATTAGATGTGGGTATATCTTTACAGAAATTTGTGCCTGTGTCATTTTTATTGAACATATTCTGGTAACAGTTGATGACATATATTGACTTATTGGATATGCTTAATAGATTATTTTATTAGAGACTGGCTGTACAAACTATTTGCATTGTTCAGTTGATTGCTTTAGTCACTGCTTTTTTTTTCTGTATGTTGATAAATTATTTGAGTCATTAGAATCCAAAAGAACCATTTCATGGAATTTTATGTGAGGAAATTATATAATATCTTTTTTTTTCAAAGTTAAAATACATTTATTATTTTTAAATTGAAATATAATTGACATAAAAAATCATGTTAGTTTTGCATATATATCATAGTGGTTTAATATTTTTATACTTTATGAAGTGATTCCCATGATAAGTCTAGTCACCATCTGTTACCATACAAACCTACTAGAATATTATTGACTATATTCCCTGTGTTGTAGATATATCCCCATGATTTACTTATTTTATTTTATTTTAAAGATTTTATTTATTTATTTGGCAGACAGAGATTACAAGTAGGCAAGAGAGGCAGGCAGGGAGAGAGAGGAGGAAGCAGGCTCTCCGCGGAGCAGAGAGCCCGATGTGGGGCTCGATCCCAGGACCCTGGGATCATGACCTAAGCCGAAAGCAGAGGCTTTAACCCACTGAGCCACCCAGGCACCTCTACTTATTTTATTTTTTGATTTACTTATTTTATAAGTAGTTTGTACCTCTTAATCCCCTTTACCTATTTTGTCCACCCCACAACCCCTTCCCATTCTGATAACCAACAGTTTGTTTCCTATTTATATGAATCTGTTTTTGTTTTGTTTTGTTCATGTGTTATCTAGATTCCATATGTAAGTGAAATCACACAGTATTTGTCTTTCTCTGACTTATTGCACTCAGCATAATACCCTCCATGTTTTTGCAAATGGTAAGAATTTGTGGGTTTTTTTGTGGCTGAGTAATATTCCATTGTATATATTCAGTTGACTCCCCTCCCCTGCTTTTTAAAGTTTTATTTATTTAAGTGATCTTTACACTCAATATGGGGCTTGAACTCAGAACCCTTAGACCAGGAGTTGGATGCTCTGCCGACTGAGCCAGCCAGGCACCCTATTTAGTTGACCCTTAAACAACACAGGTTTGAATGAACTACAGAGGTCTACTTATATGTGGATTTTTAAAATAAATACAGTACAGTACTATCAATCTGTTTTCCCTTCCTTATGATTTTAATAGCATTTTCTTTTCTCTAACTTACTTTATTGGAAGAATATAATATATAACACATAAAATATGCAAAGTATGTGTTAATCAACTGTTTATGTTATTGGTAGGGCTTCTAGTCAACAGGCTATTAGTAATTAAGTTTTGGGGTGTCAGAAGTTATACATAGATTTTCAACTGTATTGGGTCGAGGCCCCTAACTTCTGTGTTGTTCAAGAGTTACTTGTATACCACATCTTTATCCATTTTTCTAGCAATGGATACTTAAGTTGGTTCAATAGCTTGGCTATTGTAAATAATACTATAATGAACTTAGGGAGGCATATATCTCTTCAAATTGGTGTTTCCTTTTTGTTTGGATAAATACCTAGAACTAGGATTTTATGCTAGTTCTATTTTTAACTTTTTGAGGAACCTTAATGCTATTTTCCACAGTGGCTGCACGAAGTTATATTCCCAGCAGTTGATGGATTCCCTTTTCTCCATGTCCTTACCAAAACTTGTTTCTTATCTTTTTGATGTTAGCCAGTATGAGCAGTGTGATGAGATGATATCTCATTGTGTTTTGATTTGTATCTTTCTGATTACTAGTGATGTGGAGCATCTTTTCATGTGCCTGTTGATCATCTGTGTGTCTTCTTTGGAAAAGCGGCTGTTTATGTCCTCTTCCCATTTTTTAATTGGGTTGTTTGTTTTTTGATATAAGTTGTGTAAGTTCTTTATATATTTTGGATATTAATCACTTGTTGGATATATGATTCACAAATACCTTCTCCTGTTCAGTTGGTTGCCTTTTAGTTTTGTTGTTAATTTCCTTCATTGTGCAAAAGCCTTTAGTTTGATGTAATCCTGTTTGTTTATTTTAGCTTTTGTTGTCCTTGTCTTAGGGGACTGGTCCAAAAATACAGCACTAAGATCCATGTCAAAGAACTTACTGCTTATGTTTTCTTCTAGTGGTTTTGTGGTGTCAGGTCTTACATTCAAGGTTTTAACACATTTTGAGTTTTTGTGTATGGTATAGGATAGTGGTCCAATTTCATTCTTCTGCATGTAGCTGTCCAGTTTTCCCAACACCATTTATTGAAGAGATTGTCATTTCCTCATTGTATATTCTTACATCCTTTGTCATAGATTAATTGACCATATATCCACAGGTTTATTTCTGGGGTTTCTATTCTCTTCCATTGATCTTTGTGGCTGCTTCATGCTAGTACCATACTGTTTTGATTGTTATAGCTTTGATAGCTTGAAATCAGGGAGTGTGATACCTCCAGCCTTGTCCTTTCTCAAGATTGCTTTGACTATTTGGGGTCTTTTGTGGTTCCATAAACGGTTTAGGATTCTTTGTTCTTGGTCACTGCTTATCTATATTTCATTTATGAGAGAGTTTCATGCACGAACTTTATGTTAAACTCCCTATTAATAGGTTGGTAGGCTGAGCTCTAGTCAGAGAGTACTTAAAATAGCGACCAAATAAATATTTGGCACTATTCTTTATTGTACTATTTTGAGCATCTTTCATATCCTCATGTAATGATTTATGAGACTGACGCATTGCCCACTGCGCTAAGGTGATTCATATAGTGATTTAACCGATCAGTATTATTTTTCCAATTATTAGTACATTCTTTTTTCTTTCTTTCTTTCTTTCTTTCTTTTTTTTTTTTTTACTGTCCAAAGTGTTTGTTAGTTGTTTATTTATCAAGACAAACTATTCCATAACCCAATATTCGTGCTTCATAGTTCAGGAACACAGGTCAGTGACAAACTTCAGTGGAACTCAACCCAAAGAAATTCTTTACATTCCAAAATCACTTTGCACTCTGAAAGATACCAGCCCTCTTCATCTCCTCAAAATCTTTCATGGAATCGTAATTTCTGTAGAAATCTGCATATGCCTTCTTTCTTGGTTCGGCCACAGCAAACTTATAGAAAGCTGCAACCCCCAGGGATACAACAAAGGCTCCAACAATATGAAATCACAGACGCTTGGCCAGAAGGCCTTGCATCTGAGGTTTCATCAAAGCACTGGAAGTCATGGTAGTTATTCTCCTCTACACCAACCTCAAACCTAATGTCCTTTATTAGTACATTCTTAATTGTGTTTTTCTCTTGTTTGATAGAATAAGGTAATATTTGCTGAGGGAAACCAGCTCATTGCTTTTGAGTTTTGTAATTCTTTTTTTGTTTCTTTGTTTCTTTTGTAATTCTTCTTTTGTTTCTTTCTTCAAGTTACATGGAAAAGATAATTGTATTTTTGGCTATTCTCTGGTAAGTACTTCTCAACAAAGATTTTGATACAAAAGTAACTGATATTTAGTATTGAAAAATTAGACAAAGTGATAAATTGCAGCATTTGGCTTAATGTTAGTGGGGAAAACATTGATTCTAGGAGTGAGAATATAATCTCAATTCAATATGGAAGGTGGGTTATTCTAATATATGTATCTCATTTTTCAGTTTTTTGTACCAGATGTCTCCTACTTTGGCCCAGATAATCAAGAGTTGACAATATGTATACATTTTCATTCTTTTTCTTTGTTAAAAACCAGAAATGTATACCTCAGATGTAATTATGTGATTCAGTTTTAACTATGGTCTGTGAGTCTTAAATATTATGAAATGTCTGAGGTAATCGTGGTGGTAAATTTTATAGTGTTGAAATCTTTATTAAGCAGTGTGTAGCATGAGAATCCTGAATGGTAGGCTCAGAAACGGAGACATATGACATAAAGAACTATGATTTATCATTAGTCAATCATGGAATACTTCACAAAGTTCATAAGAAATCTAAGAAATACGATTTAGTATAATAAATGTCAGAAATTTTCTCTTTATGAGTAGATAGACTAGAAAAGACAAAAGTGTACACCTGGAAATTCTAAGAGAAACTGATCTGTTTCAGATTCATGTTTGAACGGTGTGATTTCTTGATTTATTTTACTTAAGTTTTTGAAGAGTGAAGTCTTTCTCTTTTTACCTAGAGAGTAAGCTGTAGTATAATTAGTCAAAACTCTCTCCAAGTGACATAGTTGTTTAAAATATGGTATCAGGATTGGCCGTGTTAATTTAGTTTTGATAATTCTAAATTAAAAGAAAACTTTTATTATTTATTCATTGTGTATTATTGTAAGAAGGAAAATAGAACTTATTTCTTTAATCTTATATATTTTATAATGAAAATTCCTTATGTGTACAATCGGAGCACTTTTGGCATCAAGTAATAGAAAACTTGAGTAATAGTAGCTTAAGCAATAATCTAATTCAGTTATCTCAAGAAGTAGGTCATTGTAATGCTGGTTAAGTGGCTCAGTAATAGCAATCCAGGACTTAGTCTTTTCCATTCCTTTCTCTCTGCCATTCTTTCTTCTTGGCATGTTGGCTTTTCATCCTGAGTGTACTCACTCCATGGTCAGTAGAGGCTATAAGCCTCTCAGGCTACAAGCATTGTAACTTTACACAACCCTGTTCAAGGCAAGAATAATAGGAATACCTTTTTTCTACTTCTCTTGTTGTCAAGGAGCAAAATCTTTCCCACATTTAAAGCAATCATTATTTAAAAAGAAATGGTTGGCTCAGTGCAGGCATGGTTTATACCTAGGGTTAGAGAAAGAGTCCACCTGCCCTGAGCTTGTTGCTTTCTGCAGTCAGATGCTCTACCACCGAGCTATACCCCCTGCTTGTTGCTTTCTGAATGAAATTAGAGTTTTATAAATCAAGAGAATTGGTGGGCATGGCTGTTTATTTCAGCATTGTTTATAGTTATGATAAACCTGAAATACTCTAAAATACCTCTTCGTAGGGGAATGATTAAATAAAGTATATTGTCCCTGTGTACATGTTTTTTCTAGGTATATTCTTAGTAGTGGAATTTCTGAAGTAGTTTTAATGGATACCAATACCAGAATATCTTTCCACATACATTTATCAACACTTAATAACACCAGACTTTTAAAATTTCCATTTCCTTGAGTACTTGTGACATTGAACATCTTTTAATATATTTTCCAACCTACATATTTCTTTTCAAATTTGCATATTCATATCTTTTTTCCGTGTTTTTGTTGGGTTGCTGATCTTTTTATGATAATTCGTGTGATTTTTATTTTTATTTTTTTTAAAGATTTTATTTATTTCTTTGACAGAGATCACAAGCAGGCAGAGAGGCAGGCAGAGGTGGTGGGGGGCGGGGAAGCAGGCTCCCTGCCGAGCTGAGAGCATGATGCAGGACTTGATCCCAGGACCCTGAGATCATGACCTGAGCCGAAGACAGAGGCTTTACCCACTGAGCCACCCAGGCACCCTCGTGTGATTTTTATTTTTATTTTATTATTATTAATTTTTAATATTTTATTTATT
Organism: Mellivora capensis; assembly: GCA_004024625.1. Taxonomy (NCBI): domain Eukaryota; kingdom Metazoa; phylum Chordata; class Mammalia; order Carnivora; family Mustelidae; genus Mellivora; species Mellivora capensis. The sequence goes on along the minus strand of PISX010000425.1, from coordinate 155,417 downwards.
TATTTGACAGAGATCACAAGTAGGCAGAGAAGCAGGCAGAGAGAGAGGAGGAAGCAGGCTCCCCGCCGAGCAGAGAGCCCGATGTGGGGCTTGATCCCAGGACCCTGGGACCATGACTTGAGGTGAAGGCAGAGGCTTTAACCCACTGAGCCACCCAGGCGCCCTGCGATTTTTAAATAAAGTTAAAATAGTCCCCCATTACCCATGGGGCATAAGCTCTAATATTCCCAGGGGATACCTGAAACTATGGATAACACTAAACCCTATAGGATATGTTTTTTCTTATACATTCGTACCAATGATATCATTTAATTGATAAATAAGCAGAGTAAAAGATTAATAACAATAACTAGTACTAAAATAGAATATTTATAACAATGTAGTATAATAGAAGTTACATGAATGTGTTTCTCTCTCTCAAAATACCTTATTGGTTTGTACTTACTATTCTTCTTGTGATGATGTGAGATGATAAAATATCTATGTGATGAGATGAAGTGAGGTGAATGACATAGGCGTTGTGATACAGTATTAAGCTACTGACCTCCTGAGGTTACATCGGGACAACCTGCTTGCAGACTGCTGTTGACCATTGGTAACTGAAATCACAGACAGTAAACTGTGGATAAGGGAAGACTACTGTGTATTTTCTGTGCTGTGTTAACAAATGAACACAAATGGTAATTACTTAAACACGTATTTCTTCTTTTTTTGAAGATTTTACTTGTTTATTTATCAGAGAGAGAGAGAGAACGCGCACGCGCCAGCAGGAGGAGGGGCGGAGGAAGAAGCAGCCTCCCTGCTGAGCAAGAAGCTTGTTAGGGGACTCGATTCCAGAACCCTGGGATCATGACCTGAGCCAAAGGCAGACACTTAAGCTACTGATACCCCCAGGCGTCCCTAAACACATATTCTTTTTATCACACAGATATTTTTTAGGTCAAAAGTCTAGGCATGGCTTAGCTGGATAGTCTGCTCAGGGCCTCGGAAGGCTGCATGTGATCCAGTTGTTAGCTGGGGCTCTAGTCTTCTCAGAGGTTCAATTGCGGAAGCAGCCATTTACAAGGTACCCCTGGCTGTTGGCAGAGTGAATTTGCTTGCATCTATAAGACTTGGGGCTTCATTTTCTTGTTAGAAGCTACTCTCAGCTCCCAGAGTTTACCTGCAGTTTTTTGCCATGTGGCTTCTCCAGTATGGTCACTTACTAAAACATGACAGCTTGCCTCTTCAAAGTCAGTGGAAGGAGTCTCCCTAGCAAACTTGCTAACAAGATGGAATCGTACATACACATAAAACATAAGTTCAAGAGTGACTTCTTTCACCTTTGCCATATTCTCTTGGTTACAAGCAAGTCATAGGTCTTGCCCATGCTCAAGGGGAGGGAATTGTACATGCTCAGGGGTGTGAACAACAGGAGATGGGGTTCATGGTGATGACCTTAAAGTCTGTCTCTATAACAGTATTCTATGTTTTAGTAATTTTTTATGTGTTTGTGTACATATATGTAAACTTTTCTTGTGTCTTTTTTCTTTTAAAAAATTTACATTTTGTTTTACAGAAGTTCTTTGAACTATTGTTAAAACTCTTCTGTGAGTTTGAAACTATATCACTTTAAAATATTTTTTTAATAAGATTTGACAGAGAGAGATCACAAGTAGGCAGAGAGGCAGGCAGAGAGAGAGGAGGGGAAGCAGGCTCCCTGCTGAGCAGAGAACCCGATGTGGGGCTCGATCCCAGGACCCTGAGACCATGACCTGAGCTGAAAGCAGAGGCTTAATCCACTGAGCCACCCAGGCGCCCTAAAATATATTTTTTTAAAAGCAAAAATACTGGGGCGCCTGGGTGGCTCAGTGGGTTAAAGCCTCTGCTTTTGGCTCAGGTCATGATCCCAGGGGTCCTGGGATAGAGCTCCACATCGGGCTCTCTGCTCTGCGGAGAGCCTGCTTCCCCTCCTCTCTCTCCCTGTCTGCCTCTCTTGCCTGCTTGTGATCTGTCTGATAAATAAATAAAATCTTAAAAAAAAAAAAAAGCAAAAATACCCATGACTATGGGTTGTATATTAGAAAAAATTATATCTTGAAGTTAATGATAACTAACTCTTGAGTGTAATTTAATAATTCATACGGCAGCTAGATTTTTTCTGACAAAACATCTGCTGAGATTATATGGGAATATGTTGGGAAAATACATTTCAGTGTATCGATAGCATTTATACAATTTGTCAGATATATTCAGAATACATAAAGCAGGAGAATTAACTGGTTGCTTTGTTTCTACTGGTAGATTTTGCAGCTTTACTTGAAACATTTTATTTATTTTTAAAATATTTATTTATTTGAGAGAGAGAGGAATGCAAGAGAGAGAGAGAGCAGGGAGAAGGGTAGAGGGAGGGGAAGAACCAGACTCCCTGCTGAGCAGGCAGCCTGACATGAGGCTGCATACCAGGACCCCCGGATAATGGTCTGAGCCAAAGGCAGACACTTAACTGACTGAGCCACCCAGGCACCCTATGTGAAACATTGTAAAGCTACTTTTTCCATGATGGTTGTTAGCCCTGTCATTCTTTCTTCCCAATTCAACTAGTGACTTTACTGTTAGTAATGCAGTAACAAAGAGCAGAGAGCAGAGAGCCCCATGCACCCCTCGATCCCAGGACTCTGGGATCATGACCTGAGCCAAAGGCAGAGGCTTACCCCACTGAGCCACCCAGGTGCCCCAAAATAGCTTTGTCATATAAGAAACAGAAAACCAAATGAAATTATATCGGTCAAAGTGGTTTTCCATTGCTAGATCCATTCTAGTAGTTTTGTGGCTAATAGGCAATTAGAACTACTGTTATGTATTTGCCATGTGTCAGGCAATGATATAACAGCTTTATGTATTTAACCCAGTCCTTCAACAGCTCTGTAAGGTTGATGCAATAAAACTTTATGCCCGTGTGCCTGGTAATAAGGTGAATTTGGAAATAACACAATTGGTGCCTGTCTTCAGAGGGCACCAGAGAAGTGAGTCCTCTGGTCTTGGCTCTTGGCCAAGTTTCCCAGATTCAGGCTATCAAAAGGGGCTACAACTAACCTGGGGATTCTTGGATTCACTGTCTCCTGGCTTCACATTCCAGCCAGATATAGGATGTAGGGTGGTTCACATGGATGTTGTTCCTGGAGTGGACAATTGCCATCAGATGGTACATACTGTAATAGACCAATCTCTTGGCTGTATAGCATGCCTTGATCATTTTATTATCCCCGATTCCTTCCATACAAACCTACCATTTAAATGACTAAGCAAAGCAGACCTTCTGAAGATGAACAATAGATTATTTAATGAGATTGAATGTTAATTTAAAAGAAAAAAATTTAGTCCCAAATAAAGAGATTGTGACACCAAAAAATTGTGACCCATTTGAAACAGGTTATGAACACTGATTATTGGTGGGTTATATAATTTGGTCTCCATTACTATAAATTATTCTTAGGACTGAGAAAGTAAGTTGGATAGAAGAAGCATCTTAGTTATAAAGGATATAATTAAGGAATATGTTTCTATAAGCTTAGTTTTCATTTCTTCAATCATAGTTGTTGTATATCATGCCTTCCCATTCTGGCCAACTGCAGGAGTCTTAATTTATAGATGTTAGACCTACTTGTTTTCCCAGTTCACAGAATCTTGCATATAGTAAGCTCTCATAAGTTGGTTAAATTGTTTTGAAAGTCTTATTGAAAGTCTGCCTGTTCTGGGGTGCCTAGCTCTCTCAGTGGGTAGAGGATGTGACTCTTGATTTTGGGGTTGTGAGTTTGAGCCCCATATTGGGTATAGAGATTACTTAAAAATCCTAAAAAACAAAAACAAAAACAAAAAAACCCACCTTTACCTGTTCCATTAGGTATTTTTCTTTCCATAAATCAAATCTGTGTGTGTTCTTTGTTACTGATATTTTTACTTTCTTAAATTGTGATTTTTATATTGTTTCTTTAATTTGTTAGATTATCAGAAGTGAATTGTCTTTTTGTTGCATATTTTTTTGTTGTATACATGTTAATCATCAATTTACTCTATTAATAGAGAGACAATAAGTTCCGGTTTCTTTGGAACAATCTTGGTTTACATTTCTTGTTATGGCTTAATTATTAATAACTTCCTCTTTTACTCTCAAGAGTGTCTTGGTTTAGACAATACATTATTTACTTGCTCTACTCAAAAACTTTTAATTGTGATTTCACAAAAAATTGTAAGTGAAGGGGGTAGACAAAAGTTTAGATGAACTGTTTTGACCTTGCATAACATATTTTTTCATTTTAATTATATTAGATGTTAAATTATGAGTCCATTTCTTGAATATTGATTAATGGAATATTGTTTTTTTTTCCAGGTATTTTAACAGTAGTGATAACGATTTACAGTATTGGGGATTAGATTATCCACCTCTTACGGCCTATCATAGTCTTTTATGTGCATATGTGTAAGTCTTTCTTACTTTTTTTTTTTTTTTTTTTGAGAGAGAGAGAGAGGGTGTGCAAGTGAGGGGAGGGACAGAGAAAGAGGGAGAGAGAATCCTAAGCAGGCTCCAGTCTCAGCTGGAGCCTGATATGGGACTCAACCCTATGACCCTGAAATCGAAAGGTGAGCCGAAATTAGGAGTTGGTTGCCTAACCATCTGAGCCACTCATGTGCCCCAGTTTTTTTCTTTAATTACATATTTATGCCCTTAGCAGGTTTAGTAAGAAACAGTGTAATCTGGCTTGGCTGAATAGAGAGAACAGATTGTTTGTTCCTACTTTTGCACTGTGGTTTATAAAGCATTATACCTGGGGTGCCTGGGTGGCTCATTCAGTTGGGTGTCTGCCTTTAGCTCAGGTTATAATGCCAGGGTCCTGGGATCGAGTCCCGCATCGGGCTCCCTCCCTCTGCCTGCTTCTTTCCCTGGTTGTGCTCTCTCATTCCTTCTGTCAAATAGATAAATAAAATCTTAAAAAAAATAAATAAAGCACTATGCCTTTGCAGTTGGGTTGTAAATAAGTTAACCATCAAAGTTTGAACATTTCCATAATTTCTTTGGAGGACAGGCTAGAAAGAAATGTAAAAATCTATCTTTGTTTTGAAGATAAGATTCTACCAATTATATATGGACACTGGAAAATAGATCTAATATGGTTAGTTGTGTATAGCAAAGCTTTTTTTCTGGAATGGACTATTTATATATATATATATATTTTTAAAGATTTTATTTATTTATTTGTGAGAGAGAGGGAGAGAGAGAGAGAGAGAGAGCGAGCACAGGCAGAGTGGCAGGCAAAGGCAGAGGGAGAAGCAGGCTCCCTGCCGAGCAAGGAGCCCGATGTGGGACTCGATCCCAGGACACTGGGATCATGACCTGAGCGGAAGGCAGCTGCTTAATCAACTGAGCCACACAGGCGTCCCAAGGACTATTTATATTTTGTAAAAATTAGCTTCCTGGCTTAAGAATAAGTTCTAAAGTTCATGATTATCAGTTATACTTTGCAGTGTTCAGAGTAATGTAATATGGTTGAGAAGTTATCTTTAACAGTATGTTCAGTTTTATGCAAGGATTTGTAATTAGTAACTATTTATTATTTCCAGCTGTTATAACTGAGATTATAAATGTGATCCTTTAGTAGTAACTAAAGGATAAATAAATAAATAAGCAAATGAATGAATGAAATGAAATGTGACACATCAGATTGTTTTCACACTGAAAGAATTGTGAAGGTAAGGCTTTTCATGACATGTTACATGGTTTTGTTGGAAGGTGAGTGAGGTAGACCCTGTCTTATAGCTTCAGTCAGTTTCTCATGATGAAATAAAAAAAATAAAGCTTAAGCCTTGACTCTCTCACTTTATAAGAGCAATGGCCACTTGTTGAAATAAATTAATATGTCCTCAGTGTCGTTATTGCTAAAAATGACAAGTAATACTGTATATGTATATATGCTTTGATTTTTAGCGCCAAGTTCATTAATCCAGACTGGGTTGCTCTCCATTCATCACGTGGATATGAAAGCCAGGCACATAAGCTTTTTATGCGCACCACAGGTAAAAGAGCAACAAGGTGTTGATTTTCTAAATCAAGTTTTGATTTTTAAAAAAATTTTGGGCAAACCGATTAAAAAGTCCTGTTATTGTTCTTACTGCCTTTAAAATTGTATGACTATATGTATACATATATATGTATAATACATGACCAAATGTTTATGTAAGCTAAAGATAAAAGAATAGAAAGGATTCTTTCTGTGTACTTTCCCTTCCTATTATCTCAATTCTTTTAACACCCAAATGAGGTAAATACTATTATTATCCTTACTTTAAGCTGAGGAGGTGGAGGCACAGTTGAGTGATGCTAATCGTTTACATGAGGTCAGATAGCCATATATTGAAGTTTTAGTTGTTTAGCTTCTGCTTTAATATCTTAATTCCACATCCCTTTTGCCTTTTTCTTAAAGTTAACCTTCTGTTGTCACCCATACATTATATTGCTGTGCATTTTTGCTAAATTAAATAATCCATTCAACAAATGTTTATTGAACATCTATTGTGTGGTGTTCTAAGATTTTGAAAGTAAAATGATTAGATTTCTTTAAAAACTTCTTTGTTTCAAGTTTACTTATTTAAGTAATCTCTATACCTAATGTGGGTCTCAAACTCACCACCCTGAGATCAAGAATTTTGTGTTCCTCTGACTGAGCCAGCCCGGTGCCCCCTGATTTCTTAATTTTTTTAAAGATTTATTTATTTATTTTGGAGAGAGAAAGTGTGAGCAGGGGAAGAAGCAGAGGGAGAGGGAGAGAGAATCTCAAGCCAACTCCCAGCTGATCGTGGAGCCTGATGCAGGGCTCCATCTCAGGACCCTGAGATCATGACCTGAGCTGAAATCAAGAGTTAGACTCTCTTCTTTTTTTTTAAGATTTTATTTATTTATTTGAGAGAGTGAGAGAGAGCAGGAGAGTGGGGTAAGGGGCAGAGGGAAAAGCAGACTCCCCGCTGAGCAGGGAGTCCAATGCGAGGCTCAGTCTCTAGACCCTGGGATCATGACTTGAGCCAAAGGTGGACGCTCAACCAACTGAGCCACCCAGGTCTGCCCCTGCCCCCGATTTTTTAAAAAGCTTTGCATGACTTCGATTTTAATGCTCCTCTCCACCTTTTCCTTATTAGTCTAAATTTACTCAGAGTTTGTTCTCTTTATCATTCATCTAGTCATGGAATCCCCAGGCCCAAGAGATCATCTTCTTGTCATTCCCTCTGCCATACCAGTCTCCTTTCCTCCTCAGTGGGTTAATCCTTTCTGAACTGCATACCCACTGGAAGGTTATTTAACTTCTGAACCAATACCTGTATCTGCAGGGAACTCAAAACCTTTAGAAATAGTCTGTTCTATTTTCAGAGAGCCCTAGTCATTAAACATTTCTTTCATTTTTTTTTTCTTTTTTAAAGATTTTATTTATTTTGAAAGAGAGTGCGCAGGAGCGGGAGGGGCAAAAAGAGAGGGAGAAAGAATCCCATGCACACTCCATGCCCAGCATGGAGCCCAACATAGGGCTTGATCTCATGACCCTGAGACCACGACCCAGCTGGAAACCAAGAGTCAGTCGCCCAGCTGACTGGGCCACCCATGCACCCCTAAACGTTTCCTTCTTATGTTATACCTCCACTCATCCACTTTAGGTTCTGTTTCTTTGGGCTATATAGAAGAAGTCTGATCCCTATAGACATTTGAAGTTACCTCTTCTCCAGGTTAAATATTCTTAGATACATTGACTATTTCTTTAATTGACCAGCTTGTTGAATGTGATTATGGTTTGAGGCCTCCGGTTGTACTCCTTTGAATATATTCCATTTTGTCATTGTCATCTTAAATGTGGCATCTAGAGCTAGAAAAAGATTGCGTGCATGTAAGACTGACAGTTTACTGTCATTTACCTTATTCTGGATACTACAGTTAGTGTGGAACAAGAAAAAAAATAGGCTTTTTGGATAGCTATGCTGTACTGTTGAAGAACTTAATGTATTTGATATTTTTTGTTCTAAAAGGACTAAATATTCCAAATTATGAATTGTATTTTTTTATTTTAAACTTTTTTCAGTTTCCTCCTTCCCTGGGTCTGTCAAGCTCTTTATATTCATTAATTAGCAAATTTATGAAGTTTTTATAAATGTTAACATTTAAAAAGAATTCATACGTGATTTGCCACATTTCATACCAATAATTTGGGATATACAGATGCTGGCGAAATGCTGTTTTCCTTTTCTTTGAGTATATTTAATTTTTAAGTCTCAGAGCAAAGAGGGAATTAGTTGTGGATACATCTAATTGATTTAATGTGTGAATTTGTTAGTGAAAATTAAGAGACTCTTAATCATAATTGTAGCACCATAGCAATTGAAATTAGGCATAGGTAAAGGGACTGAATGGAAAGGGCTAGATGTATAGGCCTTGTCCAGAGTGGGTGAGAGCCTTCTGTTAACAGAATTCCCACTCGAGGTTGGAGGGGGGAGGACAGCACTTAATAGGTTATTGTAACTCCTAACAGACTCATGTTTAAAATGATTTACTTGTTTTTTCAGTGTTAATTGCTGATTTGCTGATTTATATACCTGCAGTGATTTTATACTGTTGTTGTTTAAAAGAAATCTCAACCAAGAAAAAGGTAAGTTTTAAAGCAACCTGAAGTGTCATCTCTGAAATATTTTATTGACTTAACTATTAAAGTATAGAGCATATAGAAGCCTTGCTTTGGGCAATAGGCTCTTGTAGAGCAGTGATTCTTTTGTCAATTAATTTTCATTTGAAAACATCAACTTGCCTTAGACAAATAATTTTAATGTTCAACTCTAGTAATAAGATGCATTAAATTTAAGAAGTTATGTACTGCTGAATTACACAGCATGCTGAATTTATTATGGCTTTCCTAGTAAATGAATTTTGAATTGGTTTATGAGAGTGACTAAATGGGAAGGCATTTTGACATTGTATATTCTCTTATTCCCATTTAAGCGATATTCCTTTGGGTCATTTTATACCGGTCAATCATTAGATTAACTTCTTTGATCTGTATATCTAAAAGTGCTTTCTCTGACAAACTTATAGTGATTTTTTTTTTCCTTTTTGCTGAAGTATTCTGTGTCAACTTCATGAAAACTTTAGTATTTAGAGAACTGTTTTGTAAAAAGGAATATTTTTGATAAATAGAAGTGAGGAGAAATTTGCTGTGTTAAATCAAACAGCAGTTTTATCTTGTTTGATTTGAGTAACATTACTTTCCTTTTTCACAATATTTTTCTTTACAGATTGCTAATGTATTATGCATATTGCTGTATCCAGGCCTTATTCTTATCGACTATGGACATTTTCAGTATCCTTTACTAATTTAGAAATGAAGTCAGCTGTGTATTTTGAAATCTGGGCTTAGTGTGTATAATGTTATGTAACATAGTAATATCTTATATAAACTATTTTTCACAATAATATAAAAGAATCTTTTCACCAGGCTTTTACTTTAAGGGTAAAGTACAGATTTATTGAAAATAGAATTGCTGTTTTACATCCTTTAGCTTGGGAACAAAATGTGGGTCATGGATTAGCTCTTCTAAAGAGTTGGAAAAAGAGTGCCAAGTATGGTTATGCTCTCCTAATTCTAAAGAGGTATCACTATCTTCTATCTTTTGTAAATGTCATCTGACACTGATAAAAGGAAAACAGTCAGTTTCCAGTTTGAAACCAAGATGTTTCTCTTATAGATGGTGGCAACTGCAAGCTTTGGGGAACTAAAATTGAATAATTATAATCTATGTGGATTTTATGTGTGTAACTTTTTTTTTTTTTTTTTTTTTAGAGATTTATTTATTTGACAGAGAGAGATCACAAGTAGGCAGAGAGGCAGGCAGAGAGAGAGGGGGAAGCAGGCTCCCTGAGCAGGGAGCCTGATGCAGGGCTTGATCCCAGGCCCCTGAGATCGTGACCTGAGCCAAAGGGAGAGGCTTAACCCACTGAGCCACCCAGGCGCCCCTGTGTGTAACTTTTTGAAGGAACATTCTTAGAGAAAATCTTAGAGGAAAGTTGATAAAATCTGGACATGGCTCTCTAGTTTGTTTTCTCATGTGTTAACTGTTACTGTCTGTCCCCATCTGTCCCCAAAGGAAAAAAAAAAAAGACATAATCCACAGCAACATGATTGATTAATAGCCTTTTGAAGCCAATCTGTTTTAGTTATAACAAATTTAATATGTGTATTTGTCAAAGGACTTAGAAAAGATTTAAATCAGAGTTTTTATTCTGTCCACTTTCCAAGTTGACTTTTTTGTTTGTTTGTTTTGCATTTTGGGATCATGGCCATCTGGTACTCTGGTAATATCAGGAACACTGATATAAAGAAAAAAGTTATTTATAAGATTTTTAAAACTATATTTACTTTGAAATATAAGTCATATAGAAGAGCACACAAAATGTAAATGTGTGGCTCAGTGCATTGACATACTATTACCTGTTTTAAAAAAAACAACAACAAAACATTGCTTGTATAAATCTATACTTGTACAACTCCCAAGTACTTTTCTCTTTCTTTTCCAAAGATAGCCACATACTAACTGCTAATCTTATAGTTTAGTTTTCTTCCTTTTCTGGACTTTATATAAAAGAGACAACACATTAGGTATTCCTTTGTGATTGGTATTTTTGCTCTATATTCCATTGAATGAATACACATAATTCTATTACTGAGAGACATTTGAATTGTTTCCAGGATTTGGCTGTGATGAGTATGCTGCTATGAACATTCTCGTAAATGTCTCTTTGTACCCATTACGTATATATATTTTTCTTTTTTTTCTTTTGGAGCCCAATACAGGGTTGAACTCACGACCCTGAGATCAAGACCTGAGTTGATATCAAGAATCAGATGCTTGAGGCGCCTGGGTGGGCTCAGTGGGTTAAAGCTTTTGCCTTCGGCTTAGGTCATGATCCCAGGGTCCTGGGATCAAGCCCCGAATCCAGCTCTCTGCTCAGCAGGGAGCCTGCTTCCTCCTCTCACTCTGTCTGCCTCTCTGCCTACTTGTGATCTCTGTCTTTCAAATAAATAAATAAAATCTTAAAAAAAAAAAAAATCAGATGCTTAACTGACAGAGCCACCTAGGTGCCCTAAATATATATATTTTTTTCTTTTTTAAAAAGATTTTATTTATTTATTTGACAGATCACAAGTAGACAGAGAGGCAGGCAGCGAGAGGCAGAAGCAGGCTCCCTGCTGAGCAGAGAGCCTGATGCAGGGTTTGATCCCAGGACCCTGGGATCATGACCTGAGCTGAAGGCAGAGGCTTTAACCCACTGAGCCACCCAGGCACCCCCTAAATATATTTTTTATGAGTAAAATTGTTGCATTATAGGGTGTGCACATGTTTATTTACTTATTTATTTTTAAGAGAGAGAGCCAGGTGAGGAGGGGCAGAGGGAGAGAGTGAGAGCATCTTAACCAGGCTCTGTGCCCAGTGTGGAGCCTGACGCAGGGCTTGATCTCACAACCCTGAGATCATGACCTGAGCTGAAATCTAGAGCCAGACATTTAACTGACTGAGTCACCCAGGTGCCCCAGGTATACACATGTTTAATTTCAGATATTCCCAAATTATTTTTAAGCCTGGTATACCAGTCACACTGCCATTAGAAACAAGGTAGGATTTCCAGGTGCTCATCTTCACCAACTGTCAGTCATTTTCATTTTAACCATTCTGGTGACTTTGTAGTGGATTTCCTCTGTGGTTAAAATCAAAGTCTTGAAGCTTTTGGGATTATGTCATTTTGTGGGGACACATTTTTTTAACCACTGTGTACTTTCTTCATTTGTTACATGGGGATAATAATTACCCTTACTTTGGATGCTTTTTAAAAATGTTTACTTATTGATTTATTTAAGTCATCTCTGTGCCCAGTGTGGAGCTTGAACTCACGACCCTGAGATCAAGAATCAGTGTTCTTTTTTTTTTTTTTTAAAGATTTTATTTATCCATTTGACAGAGATCACAAGTAGGCAGAGAGGCAGGCAGAGAGAGAGAGGAGGAAACAGGCTCCCCGCCGAGCAGAGAGCCTGATGCGGGGCTAGAGCCCGATGCGGGGCTCGATCCCAGAATCCTGAGATCATGACCTGAGCTGAAGGCAGTGGCTTAACCCATTGAGCCACCCAGGTGCCCCAAGAATCAATGCTCTTTTGACTGAACCAGCCAGGTGCCCCACTTTGTATGCTTTTTTTTTTTTTAAGACTTTATTTATTTATTTGAGAGAGAGACCACAAGCAGGGGAACGGGCAGATGGAGAGGGAGAAGCAGACTCCCCACAGAGGAGGGAGCCCGATTTGGGGCTTGATTCCAGGACCCTGGGATCATAACCTGAGCTGAAGGCAGACTCTTAACCAACTGAGCTACCCAGGCACCCCTGTATGCTTGTTTTGAGAATTAAGTGAAATATTATATATAAAGAAAACAGTACCTGGGAGATACTAAGCTCTATATGAGTTATTTATTGCTATTATCTGTTGTTACTGCTGCTGCTGTTACTGTTTTTTTTTACCTTTTGGGCTCTGAAATTTAACAGTGATTTGTTTAAGCATGGGGTTTGCAACAGTTGTTTTGGATACTCTGTGAGTCATTCTTTTTGAAGACTCATGTTCTTCAGTTCTGGGAAATTCTATATTTTCTTCAATGATTTTCTCACTTTACTCTTTCTTGAGCTTATTAGACAGATGTTAGAGTGTTCACCTCTTTTTTTTTTTTTAAGATTTAAAATAAGATTTACTTATTTATTAGTGTGTGCATGTGAGTGGGGGGAGAGGCAGAGGGAGAATCTAGAGAAACTAGAGAATCCCAAGCAGATCCCCCACTGAGCGTGGAGCTCTTTGTGGGGCTTGATCTCACAACCCTGAGATCACGACCTGAGTCAGAATCAAGCATCTGCCACTCAATTGTTGGAACCATCCAGGTACCCCTTCACCTCTGTCTTGAGCATCTCTTTATCTTTTGTTTCATGGTTTAGATTATCATAACTTTATCTCTAATACTTCTATTAAATCTCATTTTTTAAATTCTATCTTAAATTTAAATTTACTCCTTTTTCTACTATTCCCTGAATTATTTCCATTCTTCTAAGGTCAGTTTTTTCCCCTTTTCATTTTGGGTTTTTTCCTTGTTACAGGTTTTTCTAAAATGTCTGTTTGATACTAATGTATCTATTCTTTTTTTTTTTTTTTAAGTTATTTTATTTTATTTTTTTTTATTTGACAGAGAAGTCACAAGTAGGCAGAGAAGCAGGCAGAGAGGGAGAAGCAGGCTCCCTGCCGAGCAGAAAGCCCAATGCGGGGCTCGATCTCAGGACCCTGAGATCATGACCTGAGCCGAAGGCAGAGGTTTAACCCACTGAGCCACCCAGGCGCCCCTTGATACTAATGTATCTATTCTTATTTAAGAATAAGGCAGAAGAAAAAGTTGCATGTGAGTTCTCTGTGTATTTGGCCCCCGTAGGGTAAGTGGGCAGGGAGCTGGCCAGAACATTTAGGCTCCATAAGTGTCAGAATGCGGAGGTTTTGCACTGTGGTGTTCACTTCTACACTAGCTGTCCTGGATAGTTAATTCCATGTTTTTGGAGAAATATTCCTTCTTCTGTTGCCTGGGGGGTAAATATTTGGTTCCTGGATAACCTCTGCATAGGAGTAAGATGGGATTGGATGTCTCCATGTAGGCATTTTCATTTAATCCTCCTGTTTTCTTTTCAACATGTTACTCAAGCACTCTAACCTACTTGGTGTTTCTTGACTTCTCTAGGGGCTTGCAGAGTGGATTGGCTCCTTGCTTGCTCAGCCTTCCTCTGCATTTTCTAAGCTCTGGCTTCTTCTGTCCTATTTTATTTATGTTTCTGTGTCCTCTGTATTCTGAAAATGTATTGAAATCTTCTTCTGTTGTAACTGATCTTCCTACTCTCTTTACAGCTGTGAATATTTACTTTTAAAAATTCCCTATCTGGGGGGCACCTGAGTGGCTCAGTGGGTTAAAGTTTCTGCCTTCGGCTCAGGTAATGATCCCAGGGTCCTGAAATCGAGCCCCGCATCGGGCTCTCTGCTCAGCAGGGAGCCTGCTTCCTCCTCTCTCTCTCTCTCTGCCTGCCTTTCTGCCTACTTGTGATCTCTGTCTGTCAAATAAATAAATAAAATCTTTAAAATAATTTAAAAAAAAATTCCCTATCTGGGTGCCTGGGTTGCTCAGTCGGTTACATGTCTGCTTTTGGGATCGAGCCCCACATTGGGTTCCCTGTTCTGTGGGGAGCCTGCTTCTCCCTCTGCCTCTGCCTGCCATTCCCTCTGCTTGTGCTCTCTCCTGCTGTCTCCCTCTGTCAAATAAATAAAATCTTTTAAAAAATTAAAAATAAAGAAATAAAATTCCCTATCACTTTGGGGGGGGTCTCAGGAAGGAGTGGAGGTAAATGTGAGAGGTCAGCTCAACCATTTTGAATTGCGAAGTCTAACTGTGATGTTGTTTTACTATAATAAGGTTATCAGTTTCAATCAAAGACATTAATTTATAATATTGATGCATATTATAAAAGAAAGTATGGGGATATCAGTAAGTCTGTGTGTATGTGTGTGTTTTACTTTGGAGCATTGTTTTATTCTCTAGATTTTGGTATGTTATTATAGTAATATTCTGAGATAGTCTAACAGAAACAAAACTATGTGTTAACTGTTTAGTGATCTTTTAAATCTAAGCAAATCAGTTGCTCTGTTTAGCAGTCAATTTGATGTATTTGAGGCCATTATATAGAATTTCATATTAGTTTATCACCTCAGTACTTCCAATTTCTGTTTAGAAATAGCCTTCATTATATATTATTTTAAAATCACATATGAAATATGCTCTATAAAATGCAAGATCTATCTCTTTTAATTATTGAGTTAATTTCCTTGACATAGGTACATATATAATTCTGTGAGTCTTGGCCTTGCTTTGTGGGGTGTTCTTGGAGTATCTTGTGACTGGGACCTGCTAGGCTCACTGGCATTTTGCTTAGCTATAAATTATAAGCAGATGGAACTTTACCACTCCTTGCCATTTTTTTGCTTTTTACTTGGCAAGTGTTTTAAAAAAGGCCTGAAAGGAAAGGGGTGAGTGGCTTTTAAACAACAGAATTTTATTTTTTAAAAGATTTTATTTATTTATTTGACAGAGAGAGAGAGATCACAACTAGGCAGAGAGGCAGGCAGAGAGAGAGGGGGAAGCAGGCTCCCCGCTGAACAGAGAGCCCGATGTGGGGCTCCATCCCAGGACCCTGAGATCATGACCTGAGCTGAAGGCAGCAGCTTAATCCACTGAGCCACCCAGGCGCCCCATAAACAACAGAATTTTAGAAAGTACTTCAGAGAATCTCTTTGGCATACTTACTAGGAAGAAGGTGGTCTTTCATTTTTGCCTTTAGATGATTTCTTAATAATGTGTTGACTGTGGAGTGAGTTGGAAGAGAGATTAAGTCCTGTTCTCTAATTTTATTTTAAATCTTCCTAACAAGAGGAATATTTTGATCAGTGTACATTTACTGGAGGTAATGTGGATTGGCTTGTTAGAGCATTGCTATAGGATTTCATCCATTTAGAGCATATTACATTTTATACTTAATAGAAATACATCCCAATTTGACATTTTTATTCATGACTGCATTGGAAAAGCGTGTAAGTTAAATGTTAAAAGACAGTGATAGTCTTTTTGTTGGAGAGCTATACATCTTATTAATTGCGAATTTCTTAACTCTGATTTGAGTAGACTCCATGTTAACCTTTGTTAGTAGCATAGATTTGTCATTACTCTACATTTATATTTATTATCTTCAGTGAGACTGAGACTGATTTCTCAGAATTATTAATCTCTCCCTGTCTTACTGGGTACCTTTGTTTTTGTTCTAGGTTTGTTTTGTTAATTAAGCTGTCTTGTATAGTTGTGGCTTCCTTCATTCTCTGCTGGCTGCCATTCTTTACAGAAAGGGAGCAAACGCTGCAAGTTCTAAGAAGACTCTTCCCTGTTGATCGTGGATTATTTGAGGTATGTTTAAGTACTTTCTTCTTACTCCTTTCTATTAACACTATTTTAACCCCTGTGACCTCTGGGGATTTCATATAGAAGACACACAAGGAGTAGTTAACTTTAGCTACTCTCCTTGCAATCATTCCTTGCCAGTTATTTAATCCAGTATATAACTTCTAGCTCAGCTGGTGTTTTCTAGTACATTAAATGAATAGATAATATTTATGTCATCATGAAATCCATAATTTAGTTATATTTTTTCTTTCTTTCTTTTTTTTTTTAAGATTTTATTTATTTATTTGAGAGAGAGACAGTGAGGGAGAGCATGAGAGGTGAAAAGGTCAGAGGGAGAAGCAGACTCCCCGTGGAGCTGGGATCCTGATGTGGAACTCGATCCTGGAGTCACAGGATCGTGACCTGAGCTGAAGGCAGTCGCTTAACCAACTGAGCCACCTAGGCGCCCCTATTTTTCTTTTTTTTAAAAAGATTTTATTTATTTTTTTGACTGAGAGAGACACAGCGAGAGAGGGAACACAAGCAGGGGGAGCGGAAGAGGGAGAACAGGTTCCCCGCAGAGCAGGGAGCCCTATGTGGGGCTTGATCCCAGGATCCTGGCATTGTGACCTGAGCCGAAGGCAGACACTTAATGATTGAGCTACCCAGGCGCCCTTCAGTTATGTATTTTTCTAATGAAATAAGATCCATAGTGAAAGAAAGACAGCATGAGAAGTTGCAGCTACAAAGTTAACAGTCTGTAATTTTTTGGTTTATATTCTCTTTTTAGTCTTAGGAAATTATTTATTAAACTAAATCATGTTTGCTTCAGCAAGATCTCATAATTTCCTTATATAACCTTCATCCATAGTAATTTTTTAATGAAAATCTTTCATTTCATTAATGCTAGCTTAATCACTCTTGTTAAACTTTTATTACGATGGATAATTTGATGATTTAGATTTAGTAATTAAACTAAACAAACCATTTTTCTGAAACAAAAAGGCCTTTTAATAAAGTTAGAGACAACATATTTATAATTTGCTTTTGATAAACATTTCTTTTAAAAAGAATTAGAAAAGCATATATATCTTTCTAATTTTTGAATATATAAATTGCTATAGATTATCTGTCTTTCACTGGATCTATAGTAGGATGGTACAAGCATTTTGAAAGAGACCAAGAAAGAGTTTTGTGCGTGATGGAACAGGCATATGCGACTTAAATGTTGATGGGGATGCTGCTGGTCCTGATAGTGATAATCACAAATCATCACTATTATTGTCATCCCTCTTACTTACTAGGTGCCACATACTTCACATGTGATTTTATTTGATTCTCATAATAGGTCTGACTGAAGTAGCTATTGTATCATTTTGTAGATCAGAAAACTGAGGTCAGAGATTCACAGAGCTTGTACATGGCAGAGCTGTGGTGAATTTTGAAAACTGTGTTCTTCTTAATACTTCCTCTAACCTTAAAACCTATATAAAGAAAAGTTAATTCTTCATCTAAGCTTCTTGGTTATCTGCCTTGCCTTCCATTTCAAAAATAATATTTATCACAATAATTATAAAGATGTGTATCATACATGTTTGATAGTGTTGCTGGCCACCTCCATTCCCTTACTACCCTCAAAATCTGAAGAGCATTTTCTTTGATCGACAGAGGGAAGTGGGATGGTGCAGTTGTCAGTGATAGTTACTTTCTTGATGTTATGCTTACACAGCTGTGAGTGAAGCAGCTGTGTAGAGGGTGGGTTTCACAAGCAGAGAGCTGTAGTTACAAATTTAATTTTGAAAGCGATCCTACCACAACTGCTAATGTCTTTAAATGCCTTGATTTATTAGCAATTAACTCTTGTCATTGTGAGTTGTTAGTAGGTTATACTTGAGATAATTTTAGGTGTGTGATAAAATGGGTCCAAAAAATGTGTGTTCTACAAATTAGGAAAAAAGATTTCTTAGAAAAATGTCCAAAGATGAGTAACTTAAGTATTTAGGGATAGTGTGCTGTTCTTTGAAAAATAGTAAATATTTCTTGGGAATATCTGGATTATGGTTGGCTTGTGATTTAGGTCAACTCTCATTGCAAAAAATGAAAAATGCTTTTGTGTGTGTGTGTGTGTGTGTGTGTGTATTCCTTGGAGAGTTTAAGCAACTCAGTTATAAAACAGTTGTGAACAAGAGCTTTATGTCTCAAAAGTTTATTTAGAAATCATGGCCTGTACTTTGATAGAGTTTAATATTTCTATTATATCAGAATGTAAAACTTACAAATCTCTTTTAAGGATAAAGTGGCCAATATTTGGTGCAGCTTCAGTATCTTTCTAAAGATCAAGGATATTTTGCCACGTCACATCCAGATAATAATCAGGTAAGAGATATAAAGTTCAAATATAGTGTTGTAGAAGCTCTTCTCTCAAAGTATTATGGTAATATCTCATTTATCTGGTGTCATTAGGGAATGAGGTGTTCTTCATTAGTGAATTTTCCACATAACACTACCTATCCCTTTATATACCAAAATTATTATTTGAAGTATGTGAAGTGATAATCTTCCTGAATTGTTACCTATTTCCCTCCTCCTTAAACAAAGTCTACCAAACATGATTAAACATTATCTTGAAGAGCCATAATTTTCAGTGGTGTATCAATCAGGGTTCAACCAGAGAAGAAGAATGAGTAGGAGGGTGTGTGCTGTGTGTGTGTGCGTGTGTGCGTGCGTGTGACTTTATTACAAGGAATTGGCTTATACCGTCAGGGGATCTGACTGAACAAACTGGAAGTCCACAAGGCAGGCATTTAGGAAAGAGAATCTAAGGGGGAGGAAGAGCAATTCAAACCCAGTTGCTGTTTGGAATCTCAATTTAGGGCAGACCTAAGCTCTCTTTTAAAAGCCTTCGAATTGATTAAGTCAGGCCATCCAAGAATCCCCCTTTTGATTAAGTTAAAATCAACTGAAGAGAAACTTTCATTACATCTGCCCAAAGTCGCCTCAGCAGCTCCAAGATTAGTGTTTGAATAACTGGGAGAAGGTGTGTGTGTGTGCATGCTACACAATGGTGCTGCCTCCCTCTGTCCTCCAGTTCTGAGAATATTCCTTGTAGCCCACTGTATCTAGAAGCATATTCAGGGAACCGTAGTTCAGCCAAGCCAAGATGACACACTACAAAGCCACCAACAGTGGGAAAATCAGTTATTGTGTTATAATTTGTCCTTAGGGCTTGCAAAAGCTGTTTGCCATGGTATCAAATGGCTCCACATGGCTCTGCTCATTGAGTTCCTTTTCCTCCCTGCCCATTGGCCATCACCAGGAGAAGCTCTAGCAGCTACCCACTCCCTTTCTAACTTGTTCTCTCTGATTTACCATGGGCTGAAAATCAAGTAGTCAACTTTTATGAGAGGTTCTTTCGTGAGTAAATTTTATGAATGTTTGTGTTACAAATATATATTGTCTTTTTATGCCTGATAGTGTTTTCTTATTTTGAGTGTTTGCTAGTGTTAGCTATCTATCTTTGTCTATCTTTTCTATAAGTAATGTAACTATTATAATATTTTTTCTGTATTATATAATTACATATAAAAGTGTGTAAATATTTCAGTGAATGGATTTTATTTAAATATTATTTGGTGTTAAGTTTACATTTAATAAATAAGAAAACCTTTAATTTGAAATAAACAAGTTAAGTAACATGATCCTTATATTAAACAATATTTCCTTGCTTTAATTACATAGCTCTATGAAGAAAACAAATGTTTTATTTTTATTCTTTTTTTTAGCTTTTGTTTTACATTTTTGAGCCTGCTTCCTGCATGTATAAAATTAACACTTCAGCCCTCTCCCAGAGGATTCAGATTTACTCTGGTAAGTTTCTCATTACTTTAAATACTTAATTCTTGCTGCAACTGATCCAATAAATTACAGGTAATTATTTTCTTTCTCTGAATGGGGTTTACTGGACTGGGAAATAAGGTATTCATTTATTTGGTGAACATTTACTGAGTGTCTGACATACTTTGGTGCTGTGTTTTATATTAGGCTGAATAATCAGAATCTTTTGGTTTAATTCGACAACTCTTTAATTCCTGCTTTGTAATAGGGAATACAGAGAAGAAAAGAGTGGAAATAAACATATGTTTAAATACGCTATTAAGTAGAAGGTAGTAAGTTCTTTTAGTTACATATTAAATGCTGTGATAGTGTGGAAAAGGGCAGTATTACTCTGGGGCAGATTTTAGACAGCTTCTTAGAGTAAGTGGAATTGGAGCCAAATTTTGAAAGCTGGGCAAGATTTGGAATAGGAGGTTATGTAGCAGAAGAGAATTCAAGGCAGGAGGAAGAGCTTGGATACAGTGGTGGAAAGGATAGGGACTGCTGGGAATAGCATACAGTGAAATTTGTGTGACACGTGTGTGTGTGTGTGTGTGTATGTGTGTTTTGAGGTTAGGAAAGGATATAGTGTGAGATAAGAGTTGAAAAGGCTCAAATTGGGTAAGACCTTGAATTCTGGCTTAAAAAATTTGGGAGTTTGATTTGTGTGCCAGAAGAGCCAAAAAAGCTTTTTGAGGATAGGGGACAGATCTCTGTTTAAAGAAGATGACTTGTGTTAGTTTGAAGATGAATTGGTATATTTCCTACAACTTTGGGTTTCTCTGAGTAGGCTCACAAATTCCTCCCTGGTTGTATTTCTGTGGTATTTAAAATTTGGTTCCTTTATGCCTTGGTCTCTAAAATGATATTCAAGAAAATTTAGTTTATTCTTAATGGGCTTAATAAGGGGACAGCATTTTAGAAATTAGGGTTTCAGTTTTGAGATGGGCACTTATTTATATTGCATTTCAAAAACAAGCCAGAACAGAGCATAACAGGAAAATACTTCAGAAGTGCATATGGGTACCACAGTACAAAACAATAGTTTCATGTTCCTCTTTTCTTTTTTGTTACCTTTTTATTGACAATTTCTTGTTTCATTCTGAGAATGAACTCTGAGCATTCTACATTATCTGTTACTATTCTATAGAACTTTTAGAATAGAAGGAATAATAATAATGCTCTGATGTTAATAGGCCTAACTTGAAATATTTACAAGCTTACATATGATTATGTTATTTTTCTAGAAAATAACATGCTAAATAAAGGTATATTTCAAAGATAATCGAATGGGATTTCAGAGTTTGAGTAACTGTAGCAGTGTTAGAGGTAATTACTTTTAGGATTATAAGCCAGAAAAAACTTTTTTTTCTCTTAATCTCCTAATTTTATTCTGTTTGCTATTTTAGTATACAAGCCATTATCTTTAAAAAACTAAAAATGATTTATATTAATGATTTTTCTTATTAATGTTGATGTTTTGAATTCTTACTGAATGTTCCTGAGAACTTTGAAAACATTTTCCCATTATAATTATTTCAGTGTTTTCCTTTCAATAAAGATTGAATTATTTCTCAATATGTCTATAATTGAGGTAATTGATGGTATGAATACTAATATATGTATAGCAGCAGGGTGATCATATTTAATATATTCAAGTAGCATATTTTGAGTGCCCTCTAATGTGCCAGTCCTTTTCCAAGTACTGGTGTGTAAGTGAATGACAGCTCATATCCCTGTTCTTTTAATTGGGGCCTTTCTTGCCAATGGAGGAGGACAGTAAACAGATTTGTTAATGAGAAAATATCTGGAAGTAATGGGGCTATGAAGAAAATAGTGTTATATGAAAGGAGTGCTGGTGGGGTTTTGTTAGGGGGCAGTACTTTAGCTTGAACAGGGGAAGGCCTTTCTATGGAAGTGACATTTAGGCCTTGAGCTGAATGACTAGCCAGAAGGAACCATTCACTAAGAAAATCTGTGCTCTGACTTGATAAAATGAAGTTTTTTCTTAAAGCAGGAACATGTTTGGCATGTTCAGCACAAAAAGGGACAGGTATGAAGTGGCTGGTGTGAAGTACGTGAAGGAGATAGTAAGAAATAGACTGGAAGAGGTAGGCAGGACCCAGATAGGAGTTTGGATTTTATTCTCAGTGTTAATGGGAAGCTATTTGAGGATTTTAAACAGGGAAATTTACATGATCTGATATGGTGGCTGAGTACATAATGGACTGTAAGGAAGCAAGAGTGTTAACCAATTAGGAGGTTATTGCAGTAGTCCAGGAGAAAGATGAGTGTGGCTTAGACCTCTCCTTTCCCACTATTAGCAGGGGGGAATGGAGAGAAGTGGGTGGATATTGTAATTAGACGTGGTGTAGATAGGATTTGCTCTGGATTGCATGTGTGTAGATAGATGTTCAGTATGCAGATCATAAACTTCTGATAATAGACCTAATTTTAATTTTAAATCCCAAATAGCAAATGATGACTTCATAAAACATTAATATATTTTATTGAATTGTACATTTAAAAAATGTACTAAAATAGATGTTGTTTTTATTTTTTAATTATTTTTTAAATTTATTTTTTTTTTCAGTGTTCCAAAATTCATTGTTCATGCACCACACCCCGTGCTTCATGCAATATGTGCCCTTCCTAATACCCATATTTGTTTCGTGAGGTGTTTTTGAACTTCTTGTCCTTCAGTTCCTTTTAATTGTCAGAGATTCCAAGGGGAGGATGAAGGTCTGATTGTGTGTCTGAACTATTTAGTAGTTTTGTTTATTAATAATTGAGTCTGAATGAAATTGTTTTAGATGGTTAAGTATAGCTTTATAATCATTATTTTTTCAAGCAATGTTTTTCTGTATTTGAATAAAATATTATGCATTAATGTTGTATAGATATTTTCCTTCTAGATAGAAACTACATTAAGCTTTAAAATTTTACTTCAAATGATTTTTATTTAGATTTCTAATTAAACTATTATAGTTTATAAGTTGTTATATCTCATTCTCCCCCCTTTTTCTTAAAGGTTAGCTGTGCACTGTCTTTCTTTTTATTTTCTTTCCAAGTACATGAAAAGTCCATTCTCTTGGTATCATTGTAAGTAAAAATGTTGTGTTTTATTTATTAATTACTGTGTGTTTATTATATATACATAAATTTATTAGCTACATATAATCATCTAAGTACAAAACAAAACCACATAAATGTTACTATGTAGTTGCATAAAATTATTCATAAAATTATATTTTTCCAGAATGGTTTCTTACAGTTTTACTTCTTTTAAAATATTTTAAACTGAAAAAGTTTCATAGAATTATTACTGGCATAATTATTTCTATTTCTTCCTATATGTTTTTTATATGCTAGTAAAAAAATTGAATAAACCACAGAGATTTTCCTCAGGCTGGAGCCTGTTTGTCGTCTTTGCCTTTTTCATTTCATTCATTTCCATATCTATTTAGCTTTGTTGTCTTCATTCACCTCTTTTGGGACTTTCATATATTGACCCCTTGCTATTTCTTTTATCAGAACCTTTGTTTAGGGGGCGCCTGGGTGGCTCAGTGGGTTAAAGCCTCTGCCTTCCTCTGAGGTCATGATCCCAGGGTCCTGGTATTGAGTCCTGCATTGGGCTCTCTGCTCTGTAGGGAGCCTGCTTCCTCCTCTCTCTCTCTGCCTGCCTCTCTGTCTACTTGTGATCTCTGTCTGTCAAATAAATAAATAAAATCTTAAAAAAAAATAATGAAGGGGCACCTGGGTGGTTGGTTAAGCCTCTGCCTTCAGCTCAGGTCATGATCTCAAGGTCCTGGGATCGAGCGCCACATTGGGCTCTCTGCTCAGCAGGGATCCTGCTATCCCTCTCTCTCTTTGCCTACCTGCCTCTCTGTCTACTTGTGATCTCTGTCAAATAAATAAATAAAATATTAAAACAAAAACAAAAACCTTTGTTTAGACCCTATTGGCAATCCCCAGTCAGACTACTTTGTTTTAAGAGCATTAAAATTCTTCCTGGTTATCATAGAAATTGGGTGACAGTGGGGGTATATTTATCCCAATATTAAAATAGTATTTGTCCAGAACACATTGGAGTACTTGAATCCTGCCCTAGATCAATCCCACCCCTTATACTATGTTTGCTAGGTTCCTATGGAAGATCTCTGTATAGAATAACCAATGACAAATTTATTCTGCAATAAATTGTGTTTATTAGGTGGAACTTTGAACTAAAAACTCAATGCAGACCTTTATAGTAAGCTGGGCTGCCTATGTGAAATGCTTCTTTGCTTGGAACTAAATAGTCTCACATTGTTGCAGACCAGGAGGACAGCTTAGTTTCATCCCCCAAAGTCTAAACCTGAGTTAGTTTCTTTCACTATTATGTGAGGCTTGGCTGACCATCCACACATTCCTAGTGCGAGGGGATGGAACTATGGAAAGGTTTGCTTTCAAACACGTATATTTTCCCAGTTTTCTACCCCAGACTAAGGCAGTCCATTCAGTGATCTGTAATCTGACCATTCAGATTAGCTCTTGGGCCCTGAATTTCTGGGATTTCCTACTCTACAGCTATACTTAGATTATATAATTTTGGTGAAATATTTTATAAAGTCAGCATTAAAAGTTTTTCTTGGCCTGTTCCTAGCTAATCTATCTTTAAATAGATATTTCATTCAATAAATATTCATTGAGTGCCTATGTTTGCCAGGTACTGTTCTGTGTCCTTGGTATATATCCATGAACAAAGCAGATAAAAATCCCTACATTCTTAGCTTTGATTCTTAAAGATAGTCACTAATAGTTAAATAAAAATAAGAAATTAAATAGTGTTTTAGAAGGTAATAAAGGCCCTGAGGAAGAAATAAAGCAGGATAAGGGAAGTTGGGAGTGTTGGAGGTGAGGGTACAGAAGCAAGTACAGGTTGTAATTTTATTTATTTATTTATTTATTTATTTATTTATTTATAAAAGATTTTATTTATTTATTTGACAGAGATCACAAGTAGGCAGAGAGGCAGGCTGAGAGAGAGGAGGAAGCAGGCTCCCTGCTGAGCAGAGAGCCCGATATGGGGCTCGATCCCAGGACTCTGGGATCATGACCCGAGCCGAAGGCAGAGGCCCAACCCACGGAACCACCCAGGCGCCCCCAGGTTGTAATTTTAATACAGATGTCAAGTTAGGCCTTGTGAGGAGATACTGGAGTGGACTGGAGATACTGAGGAAATTAGCTGGGGTATTTAGGATATAGCATTCTAGATGGAACAGCCCTAAGTGTGAAGCCCTAAGATGGGAATAAGCCTGGATGTTTAGTGAACAACAGAATGGCCAGTGTGGCAGAGTGGAGTAGTCAAAGTGCAGGTTAATAAAAGGTGAAGTTAAAGAGGTAACAGAGGTGTAAGCTTTATAGGACCTTGTAGGTCACATTAGGAAATTTGGCTTGGGAAGGGTGTTGGGGAATCATGATCTGACTTGATGTTTTATTTTTTTTTAAGATTTAAAAAAATTATTTATTTGACAGAGAGAGAGTGCACACAAGGAGGGGGAGCAGCAGGCAGAGGGAGAGGGAGAAGCAGGCTTGATCCCAGGATCCTGGGTTCATGACCTGAGCTGATGGCAAACGCCTAACCAACTGAGCCACTCAGGTGCCCCTTGATGTTTTAAAAAGATTACTCTGCTTATCAAACTATATACATTAATATGTGTAATTCTTTGTATATTAATTTTTAAAAAATATTTATTTGACAGACAGTGAGAGAGGGAATACAAGCAGGGGGAGTGGAGAGGGAGAACAGGCTTCCTGTTGAGCAGGGAGCCTGGTATGGGGCTCAATTTCAGGATCCTGGTATCATGACCTGAGCGGAAGGCAGATGCTTAACAACTGAGCCACCCACACGCCCCTCTTTGTATATTAATTATATCTCAATAAAATTGTTAAAAAAAATCAAAGGATCATCCTGGCTGCATGTTAAGAATAGATTGTACGGAGCAAGAAAACATGGAGACCATTTAGAAGGCTGTTACTGTAATTCAGTTGAGAGATGGTGGTGACTGCGACCATGACAATAATAGTAGAAGCAGGAAGTGGTCGTTGTGGATGTATAAAAGGAACCAGAAGGCTTCCTAATGATTTGTATGTAGCATGTGATAGAAAAAGAAAAATCAAATATGTGTCCATGGTTTTTGGCTTGCAGCTGGAAAGATAGAATAGCAATTGACTGAAATGGGGAAGATTGACAGTGAAACAGGATTAGGCTAGATGTGGACCTGGTGTAGGGTTGCAAGTTCAGTGTTGGACAGGTCTTTGGACGTCCAAGCAGAGATGCTGAATCAGCATTTAGATGTACATCTGGGTTGGACATATGAGTGCAGTTCTAGAGGGGGGTTGGGCTGGGGATACAAATTTAGTAGTTGTCAGTAGAGAGGACAAAGTCATAAGACTGGGTGAAATCACCAAGGGAGTGAGTATATACAGAGAGGAGTACCAGAGACTGAGTCCTGGACCACACAGTGTTAAGAGGTCTTAGAAGAGGCAAATAGGAATGGCTAAAAGGTAGGATGAAAAACCACAAGAGTTGGTGTCCTGAGTGAAGAAGGTATTTTAAGGATATGAGTCACCTATCTTACCCCATTCACAAAAATTAACTTGAAATGGATTAAAGATGTAAATGTAAGACCTGAAACCATAAAACTTCTAGAAGAAAACATAGGAACAAAGCTCCTTGCCATTGGTCTTAGCAACGATTTTTTGCATATGATACCAAAACCACAAGGAAGAAAAGGAAAAATAAGTAAGTGGGCTGACATCCTAAAAAGCTTCTATATAGCAAAAGAAATGATTAATAAGATGAAAAGGCAACTTATGGAATGGGAGAAAATATTTGCAAACCATATACCTGATAAGGAGTTAATCTCCAAAATATATAAGGAATTCATACAACTCAATAGTAAAAAACAATTTGAAAATGGGCAAAGGACCTTAAGTAGACATTTTCCCAAAGAAGCTATACAACATGTACTTGAAAGGGTGCTCAACGTCACTAATCATCAGGAAAATGCAAATCAGAAGCACAATGAGATAACACTTTATACCAGTCAGAATGGCTCTTATCAAATGGCTCTTATCAAAAAGACAAGTGATGGCAAGTACTGGAAAGGACGTGGAGAAATGAAAACCCTTGTACACTCTTATTGGGAATATAAGTTGGTATAGCCACTATGGAAAACACTATAGAAGTTCCCCCCAAAATTAAAATAGAACTACCATGTGATCGGCCATCCCACAGGTGGGTATATGTTTGAAGGAAATGAAATCATGATCCTGAAGAGGTATCTGCATCCCCATGTTCATTGTAGCATTATTTGCAGTAGCCAAGACATGGAAACCACCTAAATATCCATCAGCAAATGAATGGATAAAGAAAATGTATACTATACTCACGGCACACACTCTCGCACACACTTTGAACTATTACTCAGTCATAAGGAAGAAGGAAATCCTGCCATTTGCAACAACATAGGTGAACCTTGAGGGCATTATGCTAAGTGAAATAAGTCAGAGAAAGATAAATATTGCGTGATCTCACATAAAAAAGGAATCTAAGTCATCAAAACTCAGAAACTGATTCATAGAAACAAAGTAGATTGGTGGTTGCCAGGGCAGGAGAGAAGGAAGGAAAAATGGGCGAAGGTGGTCAAAATGAATGTTTTAAGATTAATAAGTTCTGGAGAACTAATGTGTAGCATGGTGGCTGTACATAGTAATATTTAACAGGTATTATATACTTGGAAGTTGCTAAGAGAATACATCTTAAAAGTTCTCACTGCATACGCACACAAAAGGTAACTGAATTGATGGATGTGTTATCTAACATGTTGCAATAATCATTTTGTAATATATGCCTATATTAAATTATTGTGGTGTACATCCTAAACTTACACAATGTTATTTGTCAATTATATCAGTAAAGCTGAGGGGAAAAACACGAGATGATCACTCAAGATGAGGGCTGAGAATAGACTATTTGCCTCAGCAAAATGGAAGTCATTGGTGACTTTGACAAGGCTAATGTTGATGGAGTGATGCAGGGAAAAGCCTGATTAAGGTGGGTTTAAGAAATAACAAGAGAGAAATTGAAGATAGCTGTAGATTTTTTTTTTTAATTTATTTGTGGCAAAATATACCAGTGGTCACAATGCTGTGCAACCATCACCACTATCTACTTCCAGAACATTTTTATCACCCCAGAAGGAAACCTTGTACCCTTTAAGCAGTCAATCTCCATTCTCTTCCCATCCCTCAATTTTTGTAACCACTAAAATACTTTTTGTCTCTATGGACTTGCCTATTTGAGGTACTTCATATAATTAGAATAATAAAATTTGGCTTTTTATGTCTGACCTCTTTCATGTAAGATAATATTTTCAAAGTTCATCTATGTTGTAGCAAGTATCAGTACTTCTTTTTTTTTTAAGGTTTTATTTATTTATTTGATGGACAGAGATCATAAGTAGGCAGAGAGGCAAGTGGGGGTGTGGTGGGGAGAAGGAAGCAGGCTCCCTGCTGAGCAGAGGGCCCGATGCAGGGCTCCATCCCAGGACCCTGGGATCATGACCTGAGCTGAAGGCAGAGGCTTTAACCCACTGAGCCACCCAGGTGCCCCCAGTACTTCATTTTTTTTTTTTTAATTATTTATTTGACAGAGATCACAAGTAGGCAGAGAGATAGGCAGGGAAGGGGGGAAGCAGCTCCCCCTGAGCAGAGAGCCCGATGTGATCATGCCCTGAGCCAAAGGCAGAGGTTTAACCCACTGAGCCACCCAGGCGTCCCAATAGTTCATTTTTATGCTTGAAAAATATTGCATTGTATGCTATACATTTTGTTCATCATGCATCATTTGATGGACATTTGGGTTTCCACCTTTTGGTTATTGTGAATAGTGCCAGTATGAATATCACTACATAAGTTTTTGTTTGAGTATTTGTTTTCAGTATCTCTCTTTTTTTTTTTTAATTTAAAGATTTTATTTATTTATTTGACAGAGCACAAGCAGGCAGAGCAGCAGGCAGAGGGAGAGGGAGAAGCAGGCTCTCTGATGAGCAAGGAGCCTGAAGTGGGGCTAGATCCCAGGATCCTCAGATCATGACCTGAGCCAAAGGCAGACACTCAACTGGCTGAGCCACTCAGGCACCCCTGTTTTCAGTACTCCTGAGTCTGTATCCAGGAGTGGGATTTCTGGGTCATATAGTAATTCTGTATTGAACTGATTGAGGAACCATCAAACTGTTTTCCACAGCAGTTATACCATTTTGCATTCCCACCAGTAATGTAATATATGATGTTTCCAGTTTTTCTGCATCCTTGCTAGCATTTGTTATTTTCCTTCCCCCCACCCTTGCCCCATTCTATGGGGTATGAAACGGTATTTCATTGTGGTTCTGATTTGCATTTCCCTAATAATATTGAGCATTTTTTAAAGTTTAAAAACTGTCAAGTTTTTAATTTTGATGAAATTCAATTTATCTATTATTTCTTTTTGTTGCTTGGGCTTTTGGTGTCATGTCCAACAAACCATTGCCAAATCCCAGGTAGTAAAGACTTACTCTCGTGTTATTTCTAAGAAGTTTATGGATTTAGCTCATATATTTAAGTCTTTGATTCCTTTTGAGTTAATTTTTATATATGATGTGAGACAGGTAAACAGTTCTTTAGGTAAGTTTTGCTGAGAAGGGGAGAAAATAGTTGGTAGAGAAATTAGAGTCAAGTGAGGCTTGTTGCTTAAGGTGTTAGGATAGGAGAAATAATGGTGTGGGAATGGTCTGTAGATAGGGAACACTGATGATACAGGAGGGAGTTAAGGTTTGTTGAAGCGATACCCCTTGGAAAGGGAGATGGGATCGGACCCAGAGCATAAATGGAAGGACTGGCTTTGGACAGATGGAGGCATAGTTCATTTTAATAAAAAGAGGCAACAGAGTATATTGGTACTGATGCTGAGAAGAGATGTGATGTGATGGTGGGATCTGTAAGAGTTCTTTTATTTCAATTTTCTTAATGAAGTGGAAGGCAAGGTCATTAGGCAAGAGCTGGTTGGAGCTGTTGGGATTATGAGATTATGGGAAGGTGTGGATTATTTTTTCTAAGAGACACATGTGAACAGACTAGAGAAATATATAGTAGCTGTTAGACACTTGAATATCACGATCATGTATCTAAAGTGAAAACAGGCACCTAGATGGCTTAGTCGGTTAAGCATCTGACTCTGTTTTGGCTCAGGTCTTGATCTCAGGGTTGTGAGATGAGCCTTGCCTCGGGCTCCTCCACATTGAGCAGGGAATCTGCTTGAGATTTTCTCTCTGTCTCTCTCTCTCTGCCTGTCCTCTCTGCTCTCTCTCTCAAAATAAATAATTCTTTAAAGTGAAACAGTTCGTGTGGGTAAATGTTTTCCTCAAGAGCAGTTGCTCAGTATTTTTGGAATAAGTACAGGAGGAGAGTTAGGTCTTTCCAGGTTTGTGGTTTTGTCTAGTGAGGATAATAAAGATGAGATCACTTGAAGAGAGGAGTTCCAGCAAATGAGATGTCAGGGTATTGGAAAATCATCTATGTAAAAATTGCCAGGAATGAAGATGAGTAGGTTTGTAGAGAGTAAGGAGTTGAAATGACTGAGTAATGAGGGAAGTGACTCTTGTGGTTGGATGATGACAAAGATGAGGACTAACGGGGATAAAGCCTGATGACATGGAGATTGTTAGGGTGCAGAAGGGGAGAACTGATGTGGAAGAAGTGGTAGAGACCAAAAAAGTTATCTCGCTCTGGATCAAGTTGTTTGAAGGCTTTGGAAACTACAACAAAACAGGTGAGGTTGAGAGGGCTGAGGGGCAGCATTTTCCTCAGGGGAAGGGAGCCAGGGTTTGTTGTCAACAAGATGGTGAAGGAAAGATTCAGAGAAGAGGTTAGAATGCAGGGGATTTTGCTGCTTAAATATAAATACTAAGTACCTTGAGGTCAAGGGCTGAGTTATATTCTTCTTTGTATTCCTTTCAGAGCAGTTGTTGTACATATGTTTTCAGTAAATACTTGTATCTGGTAAATGAATATTGAATGGGGGCACCTGGGTGGCTCAGTTGGTCGGGTGACAGCCTTCGGCTCAGGTCGTGATTCCGGAGTCCCGGGATTGAGTCCCGAATCAGGCTCCTGGCTCTGTGGGGTGTCTGCTTCTCCCTCTGACCTTCTCCCCTCTCATGCTTTCTCACACACTCTCTCTCTCAAATAAATAAATAAAATCTTTAAAAAAGTAAATACTGAATGAATAAATGGGAAGGAGTTAAGACCCGGAAGAGAAAATAATATTTATTGAGCAGCTACTATGTGCATGTTTTAAACGAATACATTCTGATTTAAAAAGCATCAAGTAGTGAAATTGAAAGTCCTCTAGTATTTTCTTTTAGTGTGGTAGTTTTCAATCAGCTTGTAATCTCATGCCTTACATTTCATATGCTGGTTGATATGGGGAAAAGTCATCCTGCTAAGAAAGGAGGAGAATGCTCAAACCTTTTAAAATAAGGAGACCGAAGGGGTACCTGGCTGGCTCAGTCATCATGCATCTGCCTTCGGCTTGGGTCATGATCCCAGGGTCTTGGGATCGAGCCCTGCATCAGTTTCTCTGCTTGGCAGGAGGCCTGGTTCTCCCTCTCCCACTCCCTCGTTTGTGTTCCTTCTCTCACTGTATCTCTGTCAGATAAATAAATACATCTTTAAAAAATAAAATAAGGGGACGCCTGGGTGGCTCAGTTAGTTAAGCGGTTGCCTTCGGCTCAGGTCATGATCCCAGCGTCCTGGAATCGAGTCCCACATCAGGCTCCTTGATCAGCAGGGAGCCTGCTTCTCCCTCTCTCTCTCTGCCTGCCAATCTGTCTGCCTGTGCTCACTCTCTCTCTCTGAAAAATAAATAAAATAAAATCTTTAAAAAAAAATGAGACCCAAAATAATAATGATAACAACAACAATAATAGCAACAAGTATTCAACAACTGCCATCATTAGTAAAAAGTTATTTTATTAAAAAGTTACATAATACTTGTAAAAGAGTTCTTTCAATTATGTAACAATACAAGGTATTACTCCTATTTCCATTTACACCTAAGAAAGATAGTTAAATTAATCATTTGTTCAAGGTCATCCAGTAAGTGGCAGAGATGGGACTAGGACTCAGGTCCCCTTCTTCTCGAGCATTGCCACAGTAGAATCCAGAAGGTAATGAGACAGTGGTGCAAGTAAGGAGGTCACAGAATTGGTACCTATGACCCTAAACTCTGTCATAAAGCCTGTAGTTCCATTTATTGGCATTATGCTTCTTCTTCCTATGTTATTGCTCTTTTCGTTTGACTGCTTCCTACTTGTTTTTTCCTCTTATCTTCTACCATAATCAACTTGTTTCCTCTTAAAATTCTTCTTTCTCCATTGTTCTCACTTCCATGGCAGAGGACGATCCTGTCGGTTATAACTTTAGTTTTTAACTTAGATTAGTAATATGTAAAATGGAGGGTCATAAAAAAAGAACTTTGAAACCACTCTACTGGGAATTAATTTATTTCTCAAGTAGGATGCAACATGAAAAAGCTCTCTTTCTCGGAATGTTTGAATTTGTTTATCTGATCCTTTCTAAAAGCTGCTGTTTGTATGACAAGGAAAAAAAAGTTCCATTAATGGAATATTGGAAGAAGCAGTTTTTCAGTTATTGGGAGGAGTTGATACCTTGTTTGTATTTAGACTCACTGAGTTTGGACTGATACCAAAAAAATGAACCAGTGATCTATATGGAGACCTTACTGGCTGTTTTTTGTTTGTTTAGCTACCCCAAAGATCAGACAGATATAATGTGTTTATATTTTTCGCAAGAATTTAAATTCTGTTTCCTAAGATTAAAATATTTTTTCTTTATCATTTTAGACCAGTCTGCTTAGTTTTAAGTGAAATTCCTTTTATGTCTACTTGGTTTTTACTTGTGTCAACATTTAGGTGAGTCAAACCAATATTTATATATTTTCAGTATAGTTCTCATAAACTCATTTAAAAATTTTTTACAAAGTGATTATGTTTTGAATTAGCAATTCTCTTTTGATGTTTTTTTCTGTTTTCCCTTACAGCATGCTACCTCTTCTATTGAAGGATGAACTCCTAATCCCCTCAGTTGTGACAACGATGGCATTTTTTATTGCTTGTGCAATTTGTTTTTCAATATTTGAAAAGACTTCTGAAGAAGAACTGCAGTTGAAATCATTTTCCATTTCTGTTAGGAAATACCTTCCATGTTTTACATTTCTTCCCAGAATTATACAATATTTGGTAAGTTGTTCAGTTTGCTTGTTTAGAGAGAGTGCTGTGGGCAAAGGGGCAGAGAGAGAGAGGGAGAGAGAGAATCTTAGGCAGGCGCCATGTCCAGTGAGGAGTCCAACAGGGGCTCAGTCTCACAACCTTGAGATCATGACCTGAGCTGAAATCAATAGCTGGCCATGAGTTGTTTAGTTTTTAAGGAATGGTACTTAGCATGCCACTGTTAAAAAAAAAAAAATAAATAAGTAATATCTCTTTTATAGCTTTTTTGAGATCTAATACACATAAATTCACCCATAAAATCCACCCATTTAAAGTGTGCAATTTGGTGCTTTTAAGTATGTACATAGAGTTGTACAACCATGACCACAATCTAATTTTAGATTATTTCCATCACCCCAAAAAGGAACCCTCTTTCCATTAGCAGCCATTTCCCATTCCACCCTAAACTCTAGCCTTGGACAGCCAGTAATATACTTTCTATACCTATGTATTTACCGACCTGGACATTTCATATAAATGGAATGTATTAGTTTGCTTTGCCATAGCAAAATACCTCAGACTGGGTGGCTTAAGTAACAGAAATGTATTTTCTTATCGTTCTGGAGGCTAGAAATCCAAAAGCAAGGTGCCTCATCACAGTTTCTGGTGAGGCCTCTAATTCTGGGTTATAGGCAACTTTGCTACGGCCTCATATGGCCTCTTCTTTGTGTGGGTGTGTAGAGTTCTATGGTGCCTCTTCTCCTTATAAGATCACTAGTCCTATCAAATTAGGACCCCACCCTTACAACCTCAATTTAATGTTAATTTAACCTTCCTAAAGTTTCTCTCTCCAAATGCATTCACATTGGGGGGGTAGGGCTACAACGTACGAATTTTGTGGGGACATAATTCAGACCGTAATATGGAATCATAGAAAATGTAGTTGGGAGCCTGGGTGGCTCAGTCAGTAGAGTGTCAGAGGGAGAAGCAGGATCCCTGCTGAGCAGGGAGCCTGATGTGGGACTCAGTCCCAAAACTCTGGAATCATGACCTGAGTTGCTAAGCCAACTGAGCCACCCAGGGACCCTGAAGGGTATTTTTGCTAGAAAAGGAATTCTTACCTTTTTCTTTCAGCAATTTGAATGTCATCCATCCCACTGCCTTGTGGCCTCAGTGTTTTCTGATAAGAGGTCAGCTGTTAATCTTATTAAGGGTAGCTTGTACTTATAGTTTTAGGTGCTTATTACATATCCATTTGAATGAGTCTGGAGTTTAGGGGAGAGAGGTCTAGGCTGGAGACAGTAATTTGAGTCTTTGGCATTGAGATAATAATTAGTCATGTCACAGATGAGCTCACCAAAGGTGTGAGTATATTAGATGACTAAGTACTGAGCCTTGGGATATTACAGTGCACAGAGGTAGGGGACATGAGAAGTAACCAGCAAAGTTGTCTGAGAAGGATTAACTATTGAGGTGGGAAGAACCCAGAAGAGTCTGATGTTATGGAAGTCAAGTGAAGGAAGTGCTTCAAGGAGATTAGAGGGATATGCTACTTCAGAAGCTGTTGAGAAATCAAATAAGGCAATAAGAAATAACCATTGGATTTAGTACAGTGGAGATCATTATGGATCTTTGGCCATGGCAGTTTCATTAGAGCAGCTGAGGTAAAAATCTTAATTGGTGTGGATTCAGTAAAGAATGGGAAGGGAATTGGATACAGTAAGTTAAATAACTCCTCTGGGAAACTTTGCTGTAAAAAGAAGTAGACAAATGTGGTAATAGCTGGGGTTTGTTTAAAGCAGGAGGGATTTTAGGGTGCCTGGGTGGCTCAGTTGGTTAAGTGTCTGCCTTCGCTCAGGTCATGATCCTGGGGTCCTGGGGTCAAGCCCCACATTGGGCTCCCTGATAAACAGGGAGTCTGCTTCTCTTTCTGCCCCTCACCCTGCTCGTGGTCTCTCTCTCTAAAATGAACAAATAAAATATTTAAAATAAAAACTAATAAAGCAGGAGGAATTTCAACATGCCCCTTAACGCTGATTCAGGATCATGGTGTCATGACATTTCAACCAGTCCCATATTTCTTGTTTGAAACTTTTTTTTAAAAGATTTTCTTTATTTAAGGTGGGAGGGGGGAGGAGCAGGGCGGGGGGAGAATGAGGGCTAAAGAATCTCAAGCAAACTCTGCGCTGAGTGGAGAGCCTGATGTGAGGCTCTATCTCACAACCCTGAGATCATGACATGAGCCAAAACCAAGAGTTGGATGCTTAATTGACTGAGCCATGAAGATGTCCCTTAAGTTTGAAACTTTAAATTTGATGATTTCACTTCAGAAGTTTTCACTTTTCACTAAGGTTGACAGGGATTTTCCCTTTGGAGGATATTTATACCGTTTATACCTATTCGTGAGCCTTTTTTGGTTACTATCCTTCCCAGGCTTCCATCTGGAATAAGTACTACATTAATCTATTTGGATCTTTAAATCATGTTATAATATAGACATTAAAACATTTTTTAGGGTTCCATTTATGTCCCGTCTCCTTCATGAAAGTCACTATGATTTCTCACTGCTTGCTTTCTCCATTTACTTAAGCAGCTTCTGTGTACTTATGTGCTATGCCAAGATAAAATGAATAAGATCTGTCTGGTCCTTGTCTTAAAGTAGCTCACAGTCTAGAGCTAAACTGTCCAATACGGTAGGAGCGCCTGGGTGCCACTGTTGATTAGGCATGATTCTTGATTTCAGCTCAGGTAATGATTGCAGGGTCCTGGGATCGAGCCCTGCTTGGGTCTCTGTACTCAGCAGGGAGTCTGCTTGAGGTTCTCTTTCCTCTTTTCCTCTCCCCCTCCTTCTCCCCTCTTTGTATGCACACACTCTCGCTCAGATAATAAATAATCTTTAAAAAAAAACCTGTCCAATACAGTAGCCACTAAACACATTAAAAATTTAAACTTAGTAAAATTAAATAAAATATTCAGCTCAGTCACGATAAGCATATTTTGCCTGCTCAGTGACCACCATGTGTGGTTAGCAGTTACTCTCTTGATGTACACAGGTATAGAACTTTCCCATCATTGCAGAAAGTTCTGTTGTACAGTACACTAGTCTAAAGAAAACTGACTGCTACACAATTACAATCAATGAAGTATCTTTACTACTCATTTTGTCATTTAATAAAATATGACCTTGTGATTTTAATTAGTTCCTCCATTCCCCTAATTAAACTGAAAACTCTTTGAAGCAAGATTACATTTTCTTTCATATGCTCTACCCTGACTTACTGCAGCATTAGCTCATCAAGTGTTCCATGAATATGAAATATAATTTTCTATTTGCCATGGAAGGCTTTTTTATAGATAGGTTCTTAGATTAGCTTAGAACTTTATATCCTAAAGGGACTCAAGGTTCTGGAGCATACCCTGAATTTAACCCTGACTAGCAATATTGTCTGCTCCAGATAACTTTTGTTAGTACTTGGGTGGTATTAAGTATGAAAGGTATCCTGAGGCTTTGGCTATACATGGGAATCACTTGGTAAGCTTTTAAATCCTAGGACCTACCCCAGAAACTCTGATTTAATTGGTCTGAAGTGTGGTCTGGCATTGAGGTTTTTATACCTACCCCCCCAGATGGTTCTAACATGTGGCCTAGGTTGAGATCCACCAGTAGAAGAGATTGGACCCCCATCCCTCACTTTCAGTTCTGCTCACTTACAGCTATAAGTAAATGTTACCAGTGCATTTAAATTCTGTCTTTTATATTACTCAATAATGTTTTTTTCCCTCCTTATAGTTTCTTATCTCAGTCATCACTATGGTACTTCTGACACTGATAACTGTCACACTGGAACCTCCTCAGAAATTACCGGACTTATTTTCTGTATTGGTTTGTTTTTTATCCTGCTTGAACTTCCTGTTCTTCTTGGTATATTTTAACATTATAATCATGTGGGATTCAAAAAATGGAAGGAATCAGAAGAAAACCAACTAGCTTTATTTCCACAAATAAATGTGAAAATATTAACAGTGCTGAAAGTTTATTTTGAACTTTTTTTGCTACATATAAATGAAATTATCATTTTGAGAATCACGAAAATTATAGGGAAAAAATGGCGAAAAGTCATTATTGTCTATATACAAAGTAAATGTATATGGGGACCCAAGCCCAGTGGAGGCTTTTATTTTCTAACTGTGGAGTGGTCAAGACATATTGTAGTTTTATTAATGTTCAGTTATCCAAGTGGGAAAATAAGAGAAAATGCCCTTAATCCCAGTGTTTACTCAGGGAATGTACTTCTACAGTTTGTTGTCTTCAAAAGAAATCTGCAAATCCAGTGACCTTACTGGAAGAATCCAGCCCTTCTTTTTAAAGGAAATCACTAATTTTGGTATTTAAATTTAGTTTTCCTTACATTTTAGAATGCAAGTAATGTGTATTTCATTCTTTAGAAATTATATCTCAGGGACTAAACTTGTAATCTTTTTAATTACTGTGAGAAGGCAATTTATAGGCTTAGTTTGAACATGCCTTATTACATGTGTAAATTTGATTTCTTTATAACAAGGCAGAGAGATTAGACCATATTTTTCAAAAATGCTGATCTACTTGAATGTAATTAAACAGTGAATTTTACTGAATTTAAGTGGTTTGAGTGATCTTTTAAAAATTACTCATGATCACTAGTTCTAAACTTCCAGGATCATTCTGTTCAAGTTAAATGGTTTTATACAGGATTTCATCCTTTTGATCTTTTTTGAGTGGTTCAAAATACCACTTCCATAAGCATTGATTCATATCATGTTTCATGTTAACTTGGCTCTGTTAATAACATATCTATATTAGGAGAAGCTCACCTTTGCTATCATATTCAGTTGGTAAAAATAATATATTCTATCTGTGTTATAGTTTTTTATGTAAAGATTGTTCTTTTGGGAGGGCAAGGGAAAAAAGATGTGTTTTCTTCAGTTTCTGTGGTAAGAATAAAACAATTATTTTCACATCAACTTATGTTTTTAATGAATATATTTCTTTCGTAAGACATTCATTAAAGTATATTGACTAAGTGGTGATATATTTTAAAACACTGAACACATAGACACGAAGAAAATCTGGTTCTAGACACGGATAGGCTGTAAGAAGGTATATGCTTCTACGTCTGATAAAGGAAGTAGGTTTAGACAAAGCAAAAATCAGGAAGTATTTCTTTCTCAAAGCAAATGTGCATAAGGACTCAAAGGGCAGGTCAGCACAGAAAAGCAGCCTTGAATCACTGCCGAATCAGCAGGAACATCGCTGTCCATGGTCACCATCTGTAATCACTGTGCCCAAATGTCAGCATCTTGGCTGGCTGGTGTACTCCTATTTTTTTTAGTTTTTATTTTTGTAATGGCATACATGGGTTTAACAAACGATGTTGATTTAAATCAGTGATGAGGAAGTTCTAACTTCTAAATAAGTGGAGCAGAGAAACATTATTTGAAAATAAAAGTATATTATATAAATATTAATAAAATAGGATGTACTCATAATCAAGGTATCTTATAGGTAAATCCTCTAAATATACATTTTAGAGTAATAATTTACATAATTTAATCATATTGAGGAACTTTGTAGCTTTTATGGAGACTTACAGCAATTATAAATCAAGTGTTTCTTATATCCATTAGAAACCAATTTAAGAGTCCCCTTTGAACTTCAAAGGATTAGGTTCCAGAATACCAAAAATGTCCATTGATGAATTATGATCACAGAAATAGGCAATTCCAAAGTACTTCTCTCAGCTATACTCAGGGTTGTTGGGATGTTTTAATACATTTAAGTAATGCAAACATACTGAAGATTTCTCAGTTACTTCACCAATATACCTGTTAGGAAATGAACCCTTCTAAGTTATGTTCATTTTAGAGGGAAGGGCTGTGTCTGAAAAATACAGTTTTCTCTGTTACCAATAAATTTAGGCTTGCTTCTTAAAATGAAGAGAACAGGGTGTATGTTCATGTATCAAATATGAAGCATAGAGAAGCCATTTTCCCTTGAGGCGTTAAGGAGGGGAGAAAAATCCCAGATGTAGCATTCTGTCCAAATGATAAACCACAACTAAGTGAGTGAAACATTTACAAAAGTCAAGGCAGCCAAAGGACCCTCTCTGTTCAATAGAAGGAGTAAAAGATGGATAGGATGTAACTAAATAATGGTTGGAGTAACACAGGGGTTTCAAGTCTCAATTGGTCTCTCTTCTGTTATGTTCATTGGAAGATCAGGGCCAAGTGTATCCCCCGCCTTCCTCCATGACGCACCCCCCTCCCCCCCCATATAAACATTAGTTTTGTCTGTGGATCTTTTTGCTTTGTCCTTCATGTGGCCTCCAAGGGTGATAAAGCGAGAGTCATCTGATCTACAATGAAGAGAACTGGGAAATGATTCTTAGCAGACCCAGCTGTTCTGAAAGGCAAAAGCTTAGTGTATCGAGGTCAAACATACAGTAACTGACTTAAAAGCATTAAGCACATACCTACATAACTTGCATTACATATGTAACCAATCTACTTCTTAACCCTTTATTTCCTGACTAATGTAAGTTTCTTTATATGCTTTGCCTTACATCCTAAGGTTAGTTTGCAATGCTAGAACACAAAGGAATTATCCTTTTTGGTATACTTAGGTAATGTCCTATTAGAAGGACTGTATCACAAAGTGTTCTTAATATTTAGCAGACTGATTATCTTTAAAATCAATAAAATCATTACTGAAGGGAATTAGGTTTAATAGTTACTTGGGTTACTATTTACTATCCATGTCATTTAATAGTTTTTAAAAACTCATTTTCATTTTAAGAGGTAAATCTGACGTTTCTCTAAATGGAAGTTATTTTCAAACTTAAGTTAAATTTCGTTTCAGATTTTCATATAGTATTTTTATTTACATGATACAATAATGTACAAATTTTGTCAAGACTTACGGCAAGTACCAAGGGAGTAGCATTTTTTTCCCTATAGAAATGGTCAAAATACAGAGGTCTTAAAAAAAAGTTATCAATTTATAACACAATCTTGTGATTCCTACTTCCCCTTTATTTTGTGATAGTACGAGGATGATACAAAATAACACCACAGAAAAACAGAAATTGAAATTAATGTTTCAAAATAATTTGGAGGTGATTACATGCCCCATAATAGAGTCTGCAGTTCAGTTTAAGAACAACTTGTAATGAAAAATACATTCCACAATTTTATA
Organism: Mellivora capensis; assembly: GCA_004024625.1. Lineage (NCBI taxonomy): Eukaryota > Metazoa > Chordata > Mammalia > Carnivora > Mustelidae > Mellivora > Mellivora capensis. The sequence continues at coordinate 114,950 of PISX010000425.1, read as the reverse complement.
AAAGGAGGTGTGAAAATTTTAAAACTTTGAAAATAGTTCTTCGGTATAAGCATAGAAATAACTAGAGGATAAAAACTCACCCCTGAGATAGTGGCTACACAATAAACTTCTAGAAAAAATTTAAAAGTTTAAAAAGAAATTAATATGCATTTGGGGCTTTACATGGGAAAGTAATACCTAATTCCACTTGCCATTACATTTAATCTGAGTTTTAAAACAGTTTTATTAAAGTGCCATTTTCATAAATGCTTTAAAAATCTATCCACAATCAACTACAAACAAAACAAAACAAAAAACAAACCTACCTACAAATGCTAAAAGTATACAGAAGTGCATATGATAGAGAATAGAAGTTAATATCCTCTTCTACATGTTGGCTTACATTAAAGGGTCAAGAAGAAATGTATTATTTACATTGAGATTATCTACTGGTGTGTGTAGAAAGTTTAAATTAGCTGCAAGAAATTTTATCTAGACCCGCACCTGCCTAGTGCTATGATCTGGTATTTACTGGGCAGATTAATTACAAACATTTCTTCTGTTCCTTTAAATATGATCAGGCAGATGCAGAAGTTGGTGTTCATAGTAAGTACATTTCTCTTAAATGCCTGTAGGATATAAAAGATGATTATTAAGTCAAGAATTAGTTTCCACATTAACATGCATCTCATACACTACTTAAATGATTTAAACATCCATTTACCAGGTAATCTGGTACCTCGTCTAGATACTGGTAATCTCTCATTTGCTTATTTTTGGGTCTTCTAACAAGATTCACCTTCACAAATAATTGTCAATAGGGCTTACTCAGACACCACACTCTTTATGTGAAGATGGATCGTGAGATAGTTCTCAGATATTTCTAAAAATCCTACATGATCTGCTTGCTGAAAACACCAAAATCTACATGCCTTTTGTCTATAAGCCTTCAGGGCCTTTCAGCAGGTGTTTCCTCCAACAGCTGCCCCCCAAAAAAAGAGACCGTATTTACTGGCATTCCTATTCAGAGTATGTCCCTCTGGGGCCTCCTAGTGGTGGCAGAAGTTCTTGCCGTTTGGTTTAGGACCTCTGTGAGAGGAAGCCTTCAGCCATTGGCAAATGATGGCATATTTCCCATAAGGTACACGGACCTTTCACTCCTGAAATACCCCTTCCATGCTTACATTGGCAGCTATTAAGAAGTAATGCATGGTAGGCTCCTACATTTCTCTATTCATGAGAGTCCACATATATTCTTGTCCTAGAAGAAGGTAGGTTGCCAACTTGACAACCACCAATGCTTACCAATTTGAGTCTGCTCTGAATTCCTGTAGAAGATTTTAAGCACTCTAGTGTTCAGTTAATATCCCTATAGGTTACTGATACACAGTTATCAGACCTAATGACAATATTACACAGGAAAGTCAGACTATCATTAGTTACTATGGGGGAGGTGCTAGTTAAGCTCATTGTGTACAATCCCACAAGGTAAATATCAGTCCCATTTTATAATTCAGGTCTAGGGGAACCTAGTGCCTTGTTAAGGCCACAGAGCTAAGTAGATAACAGAGCTGGTGCTGGATATGTAATCCAAATCCTCTCCTCTGTTATAATGCCAGACCCATGCAAAGGAGTTTCATCAATTGATCAGGGCTGCTAGAAGTGTGTTGAGAAAGATTCTAACGCCAAATTCAGGATCCACCAAAACCAAATACTGTGATCAATGTCATGTGGACATGGAGTTTATTTCAAAGATCCAGCTTTCTCCTCGGGTTCAAGATTGAGATTCACAGGGTTCAAGATTTAGACTCAGTGTGGGAGAGAGGAGGTTCCACTTCTGCCTGAGGCCCACTCCACATTAGTTACCCTAAGCTTCTGCCAGAGGGCCTGCCATGTTGGAAGTTATCAATTTCTCCACTAATCAAGTTGATACTTTGATCCTAAATGGGCTCATCCTTTTTTGTGCTTGCTATTGCCCAGAATGCTAGAAAGAAGAGGGGTCTGAACTTGTATTGCTTATCATAGCTTGCCTTATTATCATTTCATGTATAGAATATAAATCTCGGATCTTTAGCTTGATCACTAGGTTTAAAAGGTTGGCATAATGCAAGTGCTATGTTTATACTAAGCCTCACACTTTTGTTAACCAGATTATTTATCCAGTTGTTTCTAGATATATTATCCCAGTATCTCCTGTAGTATCCCCTGTTAATATTAGCCTACCATGCTCCCTCCGGTCCTTTGCTGATCTTTGTCCTGTCTGTGGCCTACAGGCTGCCGCCTCTCTTCCTCACACTCTCTCTTATTCTAACATTATTTTATAATGGCTTTGCTTGTTAAAGGCTCGGGGAGTGAATCGGGGGTATTCCTCCCCCTGAACAATAAAGGTCGGGAGGAATAATCACTTAAGTGTGAGAGAGTACAGGAACTGACATAGATGGGGAAGCTGGCCACAATGGTACTAGGAGTACTGTGCCTGTCAGAGGTTTCTAGAGCACAGGACAAAATCAGAGTTTGATACCCTCCCTTAGTCATACCAGTTGGACAGTTATGACAAAGGCACAAAAAAGGAACAATGAGAGAACATGGAACAGAAGGATCTGAAGAAGCCTAATGCAAGGTGAGTTATAAGCAGGTTTTGAAAGATGGATAAATTTTTTACAATGATGGGGGAAAACATGTCAAGCAGAGGAAAGACAAGAACAAAGATAAGGGAAAGAGAAAGTTTCTCTCTGAGGAATGTGTCTGGAGAATGGTACATAATCTGGAGAGACTAAGGACCAAGGACAAGGTAAGCTGTGGTCACATTAGGAAGAGTTCTGAATGTTAGTATAAATTTTACTGTGAATATGATAGAGTGATATCTTCTTAAGCATAATTTGTCCAGTAGCAGGACAGGCTGTAGGGAAAAGGGACTGAGGGGCAGAGAGGCAGGTTACAATGGGGAGGATAAGTATAAATTTGAATTTTACTGCGAATCTGGTAGAGTGATATCTTCTTAAGCATAATTTGTCCAGTAGCACGACAGGCTGTAGGGGAAAAGAACCAATGGGCAGAGGCAGGTTACAGTGGGGAGGATAATCTGGATGAGAGGTCATGGAGGAATAAACTAGTGCAGGGGGCATGGAAGGGAGAGGTAAACATTTTTAGAAGGGATCTGACCTGGCAGCAGTTGCACATGGGGGCACAAAAAAGGGACAGAATTTTGAGGTTGTAAGCCTTATCACTGGATGAATGTAATCCTTACAAAAGTAGAATGAGTTAGAATTTGGGGGGGAAATGATGAAATCAATGTTCTTGGGGGACAATATATGGCAGCTGAGACTGTGGGTTTATAGCTCAGGAAGAAGGTCAAAATCGATTTGGAAACTATAAATTCCACTAAGGTAAGAACTAAAATCAAGGAATGGGTGAGATCATGAAGAAAGTGCCCCAAATAAGAAAACACAGTCAAATGAACCCAGAGAAATGCCTCAAAGGTTTAGTCCAATTTCATTTCACTGTTATTTCTCTCTACTGCTTTCCACAAAAAGGGAAGCTGAGTGGTGGGTCAACCTTCATTCCTGCAAGTTTTTTGTAAGCACTACTCATATTAAAGACTCAGAATAACACCCCTAACATTCTAATTTTTATTAGAATCCAGGAACACAAAGCTATTCTCAATAGTCTAAGTTCTCCAAAGTTCACAAATGAGACCATCATATACTAAATGTGTATGTTATTAGCCAGATGTATAACAGTAACTCTGTGTTTATGATAGCCATCTAATAGTTATCTGTGGACTGCCATGGACCAGAAATTTTCCACAAAATGTTTAACCCTATGACGAGTACATGTGTATATGTATATATATATTAGATCCTTACAATTTCATAGGAACTAAAACCTTTGACTGGCAGTGAAGCCTGACAATCATAGTTTACTATTGTGAGTGGGGAAAGCAAAGGCTCTGGTACCAGCCTACTCAGGTTAGCCTCCTGGCTCTGTTTCTGAGGTAATTCTAGGACAAGGTTATTAACCTCTTTGTGCCTCAGTTTCCTCACCTATAAAATAAAGACAATAACTGTATATCACATACATTGTTGAAAAGGTTGAGTGGAATCTGTATAAAGTGCCTGTAGCAGTACCTGGCACGCTGGCAGTGCTTAGTAAGTGTCAGTTATTATTATAAACTATTATTTGTTGTGTACAACAGAATAAACATTATAATGAATGAAAAGTGACACAAATTTGTACATAAGATGCTTTGCAAATATTTTTAAAACTGTTAGTTAGGAAGCTAATACTAATCATTTGAAATACCATTTCCAAAGAAATGTATTTTCAGTATAGAATTTATTTTGCCTTAATTTGTTTCTAAGAGATAGCAGGCAACATGTGGTTAGCTTCTAAGAATCTTAATTGGAATATCGATGCCACTAAGTCTGGGATAGGCTAGTTCTTCAGTTACAGGCACATTAGACACTAATATCACATTGTGACTCATACTGCTTCTAGCTAATATGTTATAAATTTATCATTTTTACTTATATTGCTGAATCTACAGGGAACTGTTTTGAAGGAAAGATACAACTAATTAATATATAATTATTTACTTAATTCAGCAAATTTCCAAATTCATAGACTTGTTGTATCTCGTTCAGTTACATGTGTCCTACAGAAACTATAACCCTGGGGCGCCTGGGTGGCTCAGTGGGTTAAAGCCTCTGCCTTCAGCTCAGGTCATGATCCCAGGGTGCTGGGATCGAGCCGCACGTCGGGCTCTCTGCTCGGCGGGGATCCTGCTTCCTCCTCTCTCTCTGTCTGCCTTTCTGCCTACTTGTGATCTCTGTCTGTCAAATAAATAAATAAAATATTTTTTAAAAAAAAGAAACTATAACCCACCTGTCAGTACCTAATTAGTTATTTATACTAAAGGTGCTAAATTAAGAGCCCTCTATACACTCATCTAAATATATGTGCTTTTTCACTTTTAAAGCTAGGCCGATGAGCTCTACAGTTCTTTTTAACCAGCCTCTCATTCACACATCTTGTCAGATTGTCCTATTATTTATAAAAATAGATTAAATATAATTTCAAAAACACCTCCAAAGCTCATGTCCTTATTTTCTTCATAGACGGTATCAAATTTGATAATACAAATAAAATGTTTCCATCTGAACAAAACAGTGAAATTTAACAAGGCTAACCTTAATTAGAATGGTGAAACCCTACCTTAGTTTAAAATGCCCTTAAGGAATTCATAGCTGTCAAGATGATACAATCCTGAAAAAAAAATATTTTTTTTTCAGAAAATAGTTCAAAGTAAGTTGTCACAGTATATGACGTGGAATAAATGCTAAATCAAATGAAATTAAAGAACCTAAAGTTTTATTTTACATTACAAATAGCTTTGGGGTTATAAATTCTCATTTCAACATCTTACCAATTTGCCCAATTCTCTTTCAGAATGTACATTTAAGAATTTAGGATAAAAAGTGCCAAAAAACCCATTATTATAATGTATGCTTGTGCTTTGTTAAAATTATTTGTCTTTTGTGACAGATTCTACAATCCCGAGGGCAGGACTATCTATGTTTGCCTTGTTCATTACTGTATCCCCAGTGCTAGAAAAGGGCCTGGCTCATCATAGGCATTCAGTAAATATTAAATGGATGAGGCACGTAAGGAGATCATGATTTTTTAAAAATTTTATTTATTTATTTGACAGAGAGAGATCACAAGTAGGCAGAAAGGCAGGCAGGGCGGGGCGGGGGAGCAGGCTTCCGGCTGAGCAGAGAGCCCGATGCCGGGCTCGATCCCAGGACCCTGAGATCATGACCTGAGCTGAAGGCAGTGGCCTAAACCACTGAGCCACCTAGGTGCCTCAAAGGAGATCATGATTTACAAGTATTTGAAAATATTTAAATTCCTTCAAAAAATTCTTAGAGGGGCATTTATTTTTACTCATTCATTGAACATGCATTGTGGGCCTTCTATCAGGTTATATACTAGGCTCTGGGGCTATAATAGAGAGATACGAGCTTTGTTTGTTTGCCAAGGAGGAGCCCAGGAGCCCTGTAACTGGACAATTACAATACACTACAATACTACGGCATAATACATTTATAAACATTTAGACAAGTGTTGTAGAAGGCCAGAAGAAGCAATTTAGCTTTACCTAGGCAAGCTGGGGAAAGTTACACAGAGGATGTGACATCTGAGGCTGACCTTAAAGAATGAGCAGGAATTTACTAGACAGAGATGGAAGAAAGAGCAATCAAGGTAGAGAGAGAAGCCGTAGAGAGGCCTGGAGTTCACAAAGAGAGAGATTCCAGAGGGCTGAAGTCACATGGTGGGAACATATGCATTCAAATGCCTTTCCTCCAGTATGAGGTCTGAGCTGGAGGAAAAATCAACTAATACTTTTTACAGAAGTCCTGCTTTTAACTATATAATTAGCTATACGACACCATAAATACCTGCTATATTATTTTATATACGTGTTTAATACATAAACCACTTAGAAAATTTATCTAACTCTTCTGAGGAGCATTTCTAACTACTCTTAGAGTTAAAATGGGGGAAAAAATGTTCACCTGTCAGGTGACATAAAACCAATTTCTACTAAATGTGCCAGAATAATTTTTCTCCACCTCAAGAATGGTTAGTCTTCAGTCTGTTCATTACTGTCTTTTTATAGTATTTTTATTTAATAAAACCTATTAAGACTACCATACAAATCTCTTTACTTATGCTTTTATCTTTTAACTGATCAATTTTTATATTGCTGACATCCCTTCTTCACCATTTGCTCATTTAAAAATTCATAGTATGTGAGATATGTCTCTGGAGAAAATGTCTATAAAATTTGTTACAGCTGGCAAATGTGTATGAGTCAGTGATAGCACATGACTAAATGCTTCACAGAAAATAAAATTTGTTTCTGTAGTAAGCAGAACTGTTTAAATGTTATTTATTTTTATGTTTCAAAGAAAATATATTGTGAAGTGCTGCATTGATTTAATACGCAACAATGTCTGTGTACATGCTGTAGAAGGAAAATTTATGAAACCTTTGCACAACTCCTTTAATTGAATTTTCCAAATCTCTCACCACACACAAATAATCAATATCTTCTGCAGAGAAAACCAGTCAGAATTATTACAGTCTTTCGTTTCAATTTTGTTGTCATCAGCACATACAGAGCACCTGGATATTTGTAATGTCTGACAGCAAGTTATTTACACCTCTTGAACACATAATTGCTATTAAGTGAGTTCAAATCTATGGTTTAATTTTTTTATACTGATTATTTAAAAGATAAAAATGATCATACTTCTAGAGAGGTATACAAAAATTCAAATTGCGGAAGAAATTATTTAAAAGGGTTTGAAAAGTAATAGATCAGTTTGTTTTTTCTTAAATCCTAGACAAATCTCAAGTAAGCAGTCAAAATATATCCCCCAAACAGTGATGAATAGTGTAAGACAAGGGCATTAACATTATTAATAGGAAAGGTATGAACCATGTACAACATACATGGTAGGTGAATTCTGAGAAAGAGCTAAGGACTATAGTCGTACATTAATGCAGATCTCGGTCACCAAACTAGTATCGCCATTTTTTTTTTTTTTTTTAATCTCCAGATAAACCAAGAACATTAAGGCACAGGAGGGAATTTTTGTTGTTTCTTCTAAAACTCATCATGTCTAGACTTCAAACTTCAGTGCTTTTAAAACTGAAGTATTTAAAAAAGGATACTGTTTAATGTTAAGATAAAAAAAAACAAAAAGGGTAGTAGTTTTCTAGGGAGTAAAATTATTTGGCCGATATGATAAATACTTTTTCAAGATTGAGTGGGGGAAAGAACAACATATTTTTAAGTTAAAAAATACTTCCGTGGGTGGTTAGAATGAAAAGGCAATATCAAACTATTTTATAGTCTTAGAACAGAAAGAGTTTAAAATTTGTCCTGTGGTCCAAGAATTTGAAAACTTAAAATCCTATGACCCAGATGTATTTTACAATGTAAGACAGTAAGGTAGCTAAAGAAAACAGAAATGTTATAGTTTGTGCTTTTCTTTTGAAGGCCACAGCTAGAAATTCTGAAATATTTTTGTATTACAAACAGCTGAGGCAATCAACTTTTTTGAACAATGTAAAGTTCAAATGGTTACATTTCATTTCAAATATGCATACTGCAACCTACACAATTATTCTCAAAACAGATAAAATATGTTTTGGACTAAAGCTAAGTGTCTAGATTGCATATCTTGGCAAATGTTCTCCAATTTGCTTACATTCTTTTCAAAAACATTTTGTTTACTGGAAGTACTGGTCATAGACAAACAATGATGGTATTTTTTAATATTTCCAGAAAAAAATGAAAATACTGAGTACTATATAATGCCATCTATTGACTTAGGAATATTTGTATCAAGTTGTTTTAAGTAGAGGTTGATTATGTAAAGTAAATAAATTTCATGCCTTACCATGTGATGATAATGTGACATTCCATCTGTATCAACCCATTGATTGTCATGTTTTAAATCCTCAGCATAACAAATTAAGAATAATTATGAAAATTCACATCTAAATCTAACAGAAAAAGGACCTTTCATCTCATTATTTTTCTAAGAGTCATAAAGCCAATATTATTAAGGAAAGTGAAGTTAGGCTTACTTCCTAAGTAACTGAAAAAAGAGAGAAAGCCTTCCTTTGTTTAAGAAATTTGTATTTAGCAGGGGAGAGCCTCTTTTATTCATATACTCTATCAAAGCATTCCCTGATTTGCAATGTCCAGTTCTTTTTAAAACTATGTAAATCTCAGTGTACCTTTTCATGTTATTGTATACATTTTAATTTCCCCTGAATGTTACATAAAAGCTTAAGAATGTGTGTCAGATGTCTATTTATTTAAAACACTAGCATGTTATTTTCACAGTTATACTGCTCTGCCGGTAATAAAGACTGCAACTGATGCTAAAACAAGCTAGCAGTGACATGGAAAAATAAATAGAACTAGAGGACCGACATGAAGAGGCAGCAACAGCATAAATGTTGGAATTTTCCTGATACTGTCTACTTTAACTATTCTGGAAAATTTTATGAGAATCTGAAGAACATTGTTTTGATCATGAAACAAGTAATTTGTTATTTTCATTAAGTACCTAATAAAACAAATTTCATACATATTATGGGAGTTATTTTTTTTAAATAAATCTTTTTTTTTTTAAAGATTTTATTTATTTATTTGTGAGAGAGAGAGAGAGCGAGCACAGGCGGACAGAGTGGCAGGCAGAGGCAGAGGGAGAAGCAGGCTCCCCGCCGAGCAAGGAGCCCGATGTGGGACTCGATCCCAGGACGCTGGGATCATGACCTGAGCCGAAGGCAGCCGCTTAACCAACTGAGCCACCCAGGCGTCCCGGGAGTTATTTTTATATTATATGATTTCTAATATTAAAAAGATTCCCCAAACATTTTAAATTTTAAACAATTCTGGATAATAGCATAGTAAAAGAAAGAAGTAATGGAGAAATTTCTATAAAAAGCTGAAGGTTGGATCCCCAAATAAGGAACATATAAAGCAAATTAGTTTGAGATGTCAAAAATACTAGCAAAGTCCTTGTAAAATGAGTATATAAAGAAAAAAGGTTGAAAGTTATGAACTCAGCAAAAAAAGTTATATGTGTATAACTGTGTTGATGTGCATCATCTTTAATCAAAAACAAAACAAAACCACCAAAATAAAAAAAATACATATATTATGAACCAGAGAGAGAAGAGGGAAAACACTCAGTAAAAACACTCAAACTCAAATTATAAAGGAAGTAAGCTTCAAAAGACTTTTCAGGCAACAGCACTTTAAAAAAATTAGTTGAAAGGGGGCGCCTGGGTGGCTCAGTGGGTTAAAACTCTGCCTTCAGCTCAGGTCATGATCCCAGGGTCCTGGGATGGAGCCCCACATGAGGCTCTCTGCTCTGCAGGGAACCTGCTTCCCCCTCTCTCTGTCCGCCTCTCTACCTACTTGTGATCTCTGTCTGTCAAATAAATAAATAAAATCTTTAAAAAAAATTAGTTGAAAAGCGAATGAAGATCTGAACACCTTGGGAAATATAAAAGCTAATGCAGCTCTTGCCAAGATACAGAAATGGAAAATGACATATATTCTAGTATATATTTTATAGCTATTATACATTTTATTTATCTAAATTCAGTTTTCATTTAAATTTTTTTTCAAAGATTTTATTTATTTATTTGGCAAAGAGCATAAGTAAGCACAGTGGCAGTCAGAGGGAGAGAGAGAAGCAGGCTTCTGCTGAGCAGGGAGCAGGATGTGGGGCTTGATCCTAAGACTCTGGAACCATGACCTGAGCCAAAGGCAGCTGCCCAACCAACTGAGCCACCCAGACGCCCCTCAGTTTTCATTTAAACCACAACAAATAATCAGTGCTAATTAGACATTTTAAAACATGATCTAGTCATAGGAATCTCCTTTATGCATGAACAAACAGTCCTTAGAGAAAACTTGGTAACGGGCTAGTCAGTTTCAATGCCTAAAATACTAGAAAATAGTTTTGAGGCTGGTCATGCATAAACACACAAAGGATTGGTATATACTAGGTAATGGAAGGGAGATAATTTTTTTTTTAAGACTTTATTTATTTATTTGACAGACAAGTAGGCAGAGAGGCAGGCAGAGACAGAGAGAAGGAAGCAGGCTCCCCGCTGAGCAGAGAGCCTGATACGGGGCTCGATACCAGGACCCTGGGATCACGACCTGAGCAGAAGGCAGAGGCTTTAAACCCACTGAGCCACCCAGGCGCCCCAGAAGGGAGATAATTTTTAACACACGGAATATAACTTCAACATCTTAATAAATATTTAGGGAAGGCAACAATACTTTTGGAAAATTTTTTCTCATTATTAAAGTGACAATTCACTTCTTTATTCTATAATTTTCCCTTCCCCATTTCTCAAAATTTAGTGAAAGCCAACTCTGTAAAGCCTAATTCTAGTCAATTCTAGAAAATTGCAGACTGAAAAAAATTCACACCACAGGCACATAATATATAGAAGAAAGATTTCCTCTGCTTTGGAAATAGTAAACATTTTAATTTCCCCTTATGATCCTCTAAAACTTGTCAAGTTAAAAGAGACTGAAACCCAGCTACACATTATAAGCCAGTTTCACAGTATAGAAGAGATCTTAAGCCTTTCCTAAAAGCTAACTTCATAGTCTTAAATTCTTGGGATCACAGTGAAAGTTAGCTGCTCTACTGAATGGCTTAGGAAACCTGCTCAGCTCTCTTCCCACATGAGCCTTGGAGGAATCCTGCCAGGGCTAGTGCCCTGCATTACCCAGGTGACCTTCGGAAGGGAATCCCAGCAATTTCCAGTACAAACTCATCACTGGCTTATAAAAGATCCTAAATACAGTCTAATATACTACACTGGCTGAAGTGGTTTCAGTTATGCCTCATATGTTTGAATCTAAACACTGGGATGACTAGACAATTTCATTTGTTGTAGGAAGAGGGAACATGGAGCAATGAGAAAAACCATACTATTTGAGGTTAGACTGGTCTTTAGTTGCAATCTCCGCTCTGACACTTAAGTAGTAGTATCTTTAGGCAAGTTACTTAACATTTTTTGTCTTTGTTCCTTATCTATAATGACAATGATAATATCTTGCAGAGTTGCTACAAAGATCTGCTCGCTGATTCTAGTACATAGTAATTACTGGTCCATTACTATAAATGGTAGTCATTGGTAACTCAAAAATGGTAGACTAAAACATGGCTACCCATTTAAAGGCCTACCTCCACTTGCAGAGATTGCAAAATGGCATTCATGTCAGTAATACTAAAATGATCTCTTAAGTTGGTCTGAAGGTTTAATAGCTTATAGTCCATGATCATTTTGCTTACTGAGGTATGGATGTGCATGTGTTATGGGAAAACCTCTTAATTTAGTTTCCCATACTGCGAAATGCTCAGAGGCATATGAGTTCACAGTAGATCAAACATCATTAATGATCTGAAAGTTTTCAGAACACTGGTTACAAAGTAACTTTTTATGCTCTATGTAATTCTAATTCACCATTAAAAGTTGCTATATATTAATGCATTATTCTCCCTATTGTCTATATTCTCAAGAAGAACTTTTATTAAAAAGACAAAATTTAAATCTTATACTGAAAATTTTATTTCAAAAGTTATTTTAAAAGTTTAATCATCAGGGAAGTTATCTTATCAGACATGGTCTGTCAAATTCAGTATAAGGTTTGCAAATGAGATTTAAAAAGATCACACTAAAAAAGGACTCATGATGACTGGTTTTCGATGATGAAATGAGATGAAAGGATTTTTTTTATATAAATGAAAACACAATTCTTTACCTTTGTTGGGAAGTCCTGAACTCTTCTTTTCAAACAGTTTTTGTTCTGTTACTTTTATCACTAAAAAACAAACAAAAACCCCAAAACCAAAAAAAACACAACAACAACAACAATAAAAAAACTCATGTTAAGAATTAGCATGGCATATGAATAATTTCTCATCCTGGGATAACTTCATGAGAAAAAAATAATTTGAAGTAATATATACAGGTATCAAGGACAAAATGCAATACCTTATTATATCCTATATTTAAAGTATGAGCACCAGATTTTTTAAAAGTCTGGTTATCAGTTTGCAAGGCATATTCTTTTCCTTCATATTCAACAAGAATCCCTAAAGTAACATATCCTGGCAAAAGATATATATATGGCTTCTTATTCTCTAAATAATATTTCCATTACATGTTCAGTAATGCCATATATAAAAGTCTATCAGATTTAAATTTGGGAAAATTAGGTTTATCTCTAAAACTGAAAACATTAGCATATATATTTACATTTACAAATAAGGAATGGAGAGATACCATTGAAAACTCATGAATTTTTCTTACTTAGTTCTTTCGTTTTCTGCATTTCTCTTTGTAAGAAACATGATGCACGTGAGATACCAAGGAGATTTTCAAGCTCTCTACTGCCCTCCAAAGACTAAAAAAAAAGACATCTGAAATGAGTTAAGTTCTCTACAAATATAATATTACTGACAAGTCTAGTGAAAATACAGTTTATGGTTTCTTTCATCTGAAAAGCTTAAACTCTGTGGTGGGAAATTTAATTTTTTCTGGCAGGTCAAGTACTGCAAGCTTTAAAATGTGAAAAAGTCACATAATAATAAAATATTATGGTTAATTCACGTTCCTATAAGAAAAATTCCCATGAAAAGGAAATTAGACATATTCCCTGCAAATTCATTTCTGGATTGAATTCTCCAAGCTGGGGCTTCTTTCCTATTTTCCTTTTTCAAATGGGGTAACAGACATACAAAAAATTATATGCCCCAAAGGAAAAAAAAAAAGCTAACCTGTATACTGCTTAAGTTTTGCATTATTTCCATGATTTCTTCAGATGATTTCTCAACTTTAGCTAGCAACACCATGAATCTATGAATGAAAAAAAAATTACCAAGATTAAGCATTTAAACACAGCAAGTCATTTTCACACCTTTAATTCTTTTTAAAAGATCTTAGATTGTTTTCTAATCCTTTTCTTTACAAAGTAGTAAAAGATGTAAATGTTCCTCCTTCATTCTTTCATTCCTTTATAAACACAACATATATTATCAGTCATCCTGCCTTTGGGGTTTTTGCTTTCTTTCATTCCCACTGAACAGGGGGAGAGGATGTGAAATGGAGTTAACTGGCTTGCTCTTTTCTCCACTGTACCAATCTGAGAACCCTAATTTTACCATTCTCCTTATTTATCTTGATCTAAGTCTATAAGTCAGTGTTACCCAGTGATTTTTTTTTAATAAAAAATAAGATTTATGGCTTAATAAATTTCAGTGTGTGGGTGCCTGGGTGGCTCAGAGGGTTAAGCCTCTGCCTTCGGCTCAGGTCATGATCTCGGGGTCCTGGGACTGAGCCCCATATCAGGCTCTCTTGTTCAGTGGGGAGCCTGGTTCCCCCTGTCTCTCTGACTGCTTCTTTGCCTACTTGTGATCTGTCTCTCTGTGTCAAATAAATAAATAAAATCTTTAAAAAAACAAATAAATAAATTTCAGTGTGATAAAGATGATAAAGGTATTCTTTTAAATTTGAAAACAAAGAAAACTTCATTTGTAATCTTACCTCCCGAACATTATCGCTAGTTAGCATTAAATTAGCGTACAGGAAAAATTCTTAGTTTTTTTTTTAAACAATTTCTATAACTTTCCTAAATATAATATTACATATATATTTTTTGGCCATATCATCCATAGGTTTATAATTTTCAAGGCTGTGTAATACTGTACCTAGTAAACATACCAAAGATGATTTACCCATTCCCTTATTGTTCTAGTTTTAGTGTCTTTTCCAATTTTATGATCTCATAGCTGTATATAATCTATTATCAGTGCAGTCTGATAGAAAATGTAAGCCACATATGTAATTTAAAATTTTCCAGTAGCCACACTGAAAGAAGTAAAAAGAAACAAGTGAAATTTATTTTAATAATATATTTTAATTAATGTATCTAAAGTATTATCATTTCAAGTATCATCAATAAAAATTATTCATGAGCTATTTTATGCTTCTTTTCAAAATCCAGTGTGTACTTTATACTTGCAGCACATCTCATTTCGGAGTAGTCACATTTCAGATGCTCATGTGTGGCTGGCTAGTGACTACTGTTTCAGAGACCACAAATCTATACTATTGATTTTATGAAAAGAAGCCAGAAATTTTATTTAAATGCTTTCAAAACCACATCAGTGTTATCCATGAACATTTCTGTACTATTAAAAATAAGACTAACATGATATGTTAAATTTTCATACACAATGAATATGTACAGTATGTTTCATCCAAGTAAAATATATGGAGAAACAGCATTTATGCAAAACCTAAAACTTATGTGAGGAAAATGGAATTGCAGGTGATCTTTTTTATTTAAAAGTTTTCCCTTATTATCATGTATTTCAATGAATAATCACCTGTCAGAGGCCTTACTTGCTTAGTACCTGAACCTCAATTTAAAACATAATGTCATAAAGGAATTCCAGCTACTTCCATTGAGCTCCAAAAGTCTCAAGGAGCAAGTAAGTTTAAGTGACTCCCACCCAGGGCTGGGAACCTCTAGCTTCCCCTAAAGTTCTATCAATGTTATTCACTGCCTCAATTTGCCAGGGGCAAAGCTGGGGCAAATGAGCTATTTCACCATGAGAAGCAATGCTAAGGGCTCTTTATCTTGCACTCTTTTCCTGGGAGGACTGAAGTGGCAGTCTCTCTACACCATCTTACCCACCACGCTTTAAAGAACTGATGATATACCTTGTTGACCCTTATGGAATTATGTGGGAAGAGTGGGTCCTGCAGGGCTGCCACTTGAATGACTCCAAGGGGCCTATTAAGATAGATTAAGATGGGAATGGTGCCTCCAGGAGTTGTGCATGTAGCATCCCCAAAGGACCTGTTAATAATTCTGTTTCTCAAGTTAAAATAGTTATTGAGGGGCTCAGCTAAGCAAACTGTTTTTGACAACATTGGAGAGCTATATGGCCTGAGTATCAAATAACTGGGGAAACTGTTTTCAGAATATCCTTCATATGCTTGAGCTGCTTTCTCAGGGAAACTTGTCTTCACTGCATGACCAGTAGATTAGTAGATAATCCATCATTCTTTTCATTTTTATTTCATTTTTAAAAACTTTATTTTAATTTAATTTTTAAGCAAACTCTATGCCTAACATGGGCCTCAAACTCAGGATCCTGAGATCAAAAGTCAAATGCTCCACTAACTGAGCCAGCCAGCCCATTTTTATTTTAATCTCCTTTCCTCTCCTTCTTTTACCTCTTTCTGGAGGAAATAAACTCTTCCCATCTTGATAGCAACAAGTTTCTTGGAATGGGTACATACACACACACATATTTCAAATCACCACATTATACACTTTAAATATATACAAATTTATTTGTCAATTACATTTTAATAAAGTTGGGGATAGTTACAAAAAGAACAAAAGCCCCTTAACCTTCTGCCACACACATGTCCTTCTAATCTGTAACCCTGGATTTCCTACCTATTTGGATTCTTCACTCTCTGGCCTAAACTCTGAGTGCCACAGAAATCTTAACAGCAGTATTGATGGTCAATATTACAAGTAATGAGGTGCCTGGGTGGCTTAGTGGGTTAAGCCTCTGCCTTCGGCTCAGGTCATGATCTCAGGGTCCTGGGATCCGAGAGCCTGCTTCCTCCTCTCTCTCTGCCTGCCTCTCTGCCTACTTGTGATCTCTCTCTGTCAAATAAATAAATAAAAATCTTAAAAAAAAATATTACAAGTAATGATTTTCTGGGCCCCTGAAACTGCTTAACGCTTTTACTTAATTTAATGAACATTCTTTTATTTCCCACAAACCATTGCTCAAAATAATGGTCTAAACACAGTCTCTGTTCCTCCATACTGAAATTAAACTTTTATATTCAGATTTCTGCCTTACTACTCTGTTGGTACCATATTCTCTCAAAGGCTACAATAAAATCTTAGTTAATTCCATCTCTAATAATTTACATCAAAGTCACTACCTATAAGAGATGTATTTGTATATAATCTCAAGAAACCTGAAAGTTATAGGTACATTACAGGGACAAAATCCTCAGGGTTTTCTTTATCCTCTTAATATTATATCTTATAGAGAAAAAGGTAAATTGGTCACAGAACCTCTACTTATCTAATTTTTTATCTAAACTGATTATTTTGAATGATGATAGCTGGATTGTAACCATGAAATACATTGCTAAGTTTTTTTCTGATCTCTTTCTGAAGTCAAAGCATGGTACTTGCTATTTTACAAACTCTATCTTAATCTTTAAAATAACGCTCTGTGATAAACATTATCTACACCATTTTACAGATATGGAAACTGAAACAAATTAATTATTCAGAGTTACACAATAAGGAACACAGCCATTGTGCATTCTTTGGAATTTTCTATATATAGCACCATGTTGTCTGCAAATACAGATAGTTTTATCTTTTGTTTTCTTTCTCTTCTTCCCTTCCCTCCCTCCTTCTAATTGCTCTGATTAGAATTTCCTGTAAACTGTTGAGTACTAGTGGTGAAAACGGGCATGCCCATCTTGTTATCAATCTTTGGGGGAAGATTTTCATTCTTCCATGTCAAAAATTTTGAATAGTTGAAAGGTAAGTCTCTTGTAAATATTGGTCTCTCTTTTAGTCTTTACGTACCTACAGAATACAGGCATGACTTTATTTTCATTTTAAGTTTTTGATAACCATGTTCAACTAACTCACCCTTAGAGACTGGGTGATTTAAGAAGAAAATGATCCATAAATCCGATTCTTGTTGCATTACTGAATGCTTAAAATATAATAAACACTAACTCAGACTTAGAATTCTTTTTTCCCCCCAGGCTTAGAATTCCGGACAGGGGGGGCGCCTGGGTGGCTCAGTGGGTTAAAGCCTCTGCCTTTGGCTCGGGTTGGGCTCTCTGCTCGGCGGGGAGCCTGCTTCCCCTCCTTCTCTCTCTGTCTGCCTCTCTGCCTACTTGTGATCTCTGTCTGTCAAATAAATAAAGAAAAATCTTAAAAAAAAAAAAAAAGAATTCTGGACAGGGCTACCTATCACAATTAACTGCATTCATAACAAACAAATAAAAAGCCCAGTTCTAGCATAATTCTTTATTTTATTTTTAAAAGATTTTATTTATCTATTGACAGAGAGAGATCACAAGTAGGAAGAGAGGAAGGCAGAGGGGCAGGGGGAAGCAGGCTCCCTGCTGAGCAGAGAGCCCAGTGTGGGGCTCCATCCCAGGACTCCGAGATCACGACCAGAGCCAAAGGCAGAGGCTTAACCGACTGAGCCACCCAGGCGCCTCTCTAGCAAAATTCTTCACAATTAGAAAGGTTTTATTTGGATTAGTATAGAAATTTTTTAAAAATCTAAAATAAATTACTTTTTATCTACAACAGAATAAGCCAATGGCTAAAAATAACCTTTATACAACAGGAGGGACTTTTGTAGTGATGGGAATGTCCTGTATCTTGGTGGTGGTGAACCTACACATGTGATAAAGTTACACAGAACTAAGAATATACACATATACACACACCAATGAGTGCATGTAAAACTTAAGAAATCTGAATAAAAACCAGTGGACTGTGGCAATGTCAATTTTCTGGTTGGGATACTGTCCCACAGTTTTGCAAGATGTTAATCATGTCAGTAAAGTGGGAAATGGGTACACGTGATCTATTTTACTTCTCACAATGGCACATGAATCTACAATCTGAAAATTAAGTTTAATGGAAGTAAACCCTGCAGAAGGATAGTCACCATTACTGCATTTTCATAGCAGTAACAGTAGCCAGCAGCAAACTGCCAAGAGGAAGAAAAGCTAATGGCAGTGAATTATATATTTTCCTTTCAGAATATAAAGGATATGGAACTTCACATAAAATATTAATGTGTAGGTGTTTGTTTATAAATGAGTTTTATTGACATGTCACTAACTGCTTGTTTTCTGGGGAAAAAATTTTAAGCCTAGAATAAGGAACTATATTTTCCTGTTGGAAGAATTCTTATATTTAAAACTTGCCAAATTGATTAACAGGGTGTCATTTTAGGACATATACATAATTGAAAAACAAAAAGTGTAAAAGAGTATATATTGTATGCCATCTTCATATAAAAACGGAAATCAGAAAAAAGAAATGAAACAACTCAATTTTATAAAAATAAACATAAGAAAGGTAAACCAGAAATTAATTAATTTGGTTACCTACAGGGAGTAGATAAAAAGAATGGGGCAGCGAGTGACGCTTCTCTGAATATACTTTTTTGTAAAGTTTTGGCTTTTGGAACCATGTTACTGTTTTACATTGTTAAAAAAATTAAATCAGGGGCTCCTGGATGGCTCAGTCGTTAAGTGTCTGCCTTCGGCTCAGGTCATGATCGCATGGTCCTGGGATTAAGCCCTGCATCAGGCTCCCTGGTCGGCAGGAAGCCTGCTTCTCCCTCTCCCACTTTCTCTGCTCGTATTCCCTCTCTCGCTGTGTCTCTCTTTGTCAAATAAATAAAATCTTTAAAAAAAAATTAAATCAAAAAGGATGAGAGAAAAAAAGATTAAAATTGAATAGAAACAAGAGAACCTAACTACTTCAAGTGAATAACTAATTCTTCATAGAACTAATCCAAGTAATGTGGAGAAAATGGAACCATTTTTACACTGTTGATGGGAATACAAACTGGGGCAGCCACTGCAGAAAACAGCATGGAGGTCCCTCAGAAAGTTAAAAATAGAACTACCCTACTATCCAGCAATCACACCACTAGGTATTTACCCCCCAAATACAAAAACACTAATTCAAAGGGATACATGCACCTCTATGATTACTGCAGCACTATTTACAAGAGCCAAATTATGGAAGCAGCCCAAGTGTCCATCAATTAATTGATGAACTGGGTAAAGAAGATGTGATACACACACACACACACACACACACACACACACACACACACTGGAATATTAGTCAGCCATAAAAAAAGAATGAAATCTTGCCATTTGCAACAACATGAATGGAGCTAGGTAGGGAGTATAATGCTAAGCAATAGAAGTCAGAGAAAGACATACTGTATTTCACTTGCACCTGGAATTTAAGAAATAAATGAGTAAAGAAGACAAACCAATAAGCAGATTCTTTTTTTAAAATGTTTTAAAGATTTTTAAAAATTTTGTTTGTCAAAAAAAAAAGTAAATAAAATTTTGTTTGTTAGAGAGAGCACTAGGGAGCACAAGCTGGGGGAGTGGCACGCAGAGGGAGAAGCAGGTTCCCCACTGAGCAAGGAGCCTGACCTGGAACTCGATCCCAAGACCCTGTGATCATGACCTGAGCCAAAGGCAGACGCTTAGCTGACTGAGCCACCCAAGCATTCCCCACGAAACAGATTCTTTTTTTTTTTTTTAAGATTTTATTTATTTATTTGACAGAGAGAGATCACAAGTAGGCAGAGAGGCAAGCAGAGAGAGAAAGAGGAGGAAGCAGGCTCCCTGCCGAGCAGAGAGCCCGATGTGGGACTCGATCCCAGGACCCTGAAATCATGACCTGAGCTGAAGGCAGAGGCTTAACCCACTGAGCCACCCAGGCGCCCCAAAAAACAGATTCTTAATGACAGAGAACAAACTGATGGTTACCAGAGGGGAGCTTTGTGTATGTGTGTGTGGGGGGGGAATGGGTGAAATGGGTGATGAGGATTAAAGTGTACAATTATCATGCTGAATACTGAGTAATGTTTCGAATTGTTGAATCACTATATTCTACACCTGAAACTAATATAGCACTGTTAACTATACTGGAATTAAAATAGAAAACAATATTAAAAGATAACTAATCCATATAGTTTTGAACATAGTAATTTGTCTATATACTATCAAACTAAAGACAAAAAAGACTGCAAACAAATCTTGAATGCTTTGCAAGCTGGGTGTTTGTTTTTTTAAAGATTTTATTTATTTATTTGACAGAGAGAGATCACAAGTAGGCAGAGAGGCAGGAAAGAGAGAGAGGGAAAAACAGGCTCCCTGCTGAGCAGAGAGCCCGATGTGGGGCTCGATCCCAGGACCCTGAGATCATGACCTGAGCTGAAGGCAGAGGCTTAACCCACTGAACCACCCAGGCGTCCCATGCAAGCTGGTTTTTAATAGCACTATGAGTGCAGGAATTCTGAAACTATTTTGTGTTCATGTAAGATTAAGCAAATATGAAAATATATTGCTGCTATTAGGAGCCAAAGATCTACTGTCTCTGAGAAAGGCTGCAAACGTGGAAAGGGGGAAGCTAGGAAAAACCCTTTATCACTATAAGCCCATGAATTTTAAAAAGGCCAACTAATAGAAGGAATGATGGAGTTGGAAAACCACCACTGTCTAACCACTTCAGTACTATTTGACTAAGTAGGGTTCCCATAGTAGGTGCACATCATTTAATTCTTTGAAGGGCTCAATAGAACAAAAAGTGGAGGAAGGGAGTATTGGTTCCCAGCCTGTTTATTATTTTAAATTGTTTTATTTTTTAAATTTATTTTTTTAGAGAGAGCAAGAGAGCAAGCATGGAGGGGAGGAGGAGGGGGAGAGGGAAAGAGTGAATCTCAAGCAGGCTCCATGGCCAGCATGAGGCTCTATCTCATGACCCTGAGAACATGACCTGAACTGAAATGAAGAGTTGGACTCTAAAGGCACTGAGCCACCCAGGCAACTCACTCTACTTCTTATTTGAATTGGGACATTGCTCTTCTGCTCTTAAACTAGGATTTACACCATCAGTTTCCCTGGTTGTCAGGCCTCTGGACTTGAACTTGAATTATACCACAGGCTTTCTTGGGTCTCAAGCTTGCGGATGGTAGATGGTAGGACTTAGCCTAATTGCGAACCAATTCTTCATAATCAATCTATCTCTATATATGCAAATATATATATATGTGTGTGTGTGTGTATATATATATATATATATATATATATATATATATAAACTCATCATCAGTACTTCTAAATTATTTTTTTTAAAGATTACTTATTTTAGAGAGAGAGAACATGTGTGTGCGTGCAAGTAGGGGGAAGAGCAAAGGTAGAGGGAGAGAGAGAATCTCCAGCAGACTCCCTGCTGAGCACAGAGCCCAATGGGCTTGATCCCACAACCGCGAGATTATAACCTGAGCTGAAGTCAAGAGCTGGATGTTTAACCAACTGAGCCACCAAGGCATCCCAATACATTTTAATTATTAATAACAATTACATCAATGCCATTTTATTATATTAACTGTTATATTTTGTTAATACTATATTATTATTATATTATTACATATATATGTCTCTGCACCTGGTTCTGTTTCTCTGGACAACCCTAACTTACACAATTTCCAAAACAAAATATAAAATGCTATATCGGGGTGCCTGGTGGCTCAGTTGTTAGGTGTCTGCCTTTGGCTCAGGTCATGTTCCCAGAGTCTTGGGATCAAGCCCTATATTGGGCTCCCTGCTTGGCAGGAAGCCTGCTTCTCCGTCTCCAGCTCCCCTGTGCTTGTGTTTCCTCTCTCACTCTATCATAAATAAAATCTAAAAATAAATAAAAAAATAAAATGTTATATCATTTAAAACTGATGTATAGATGTGAAATGTTCAATTTAATTTCAGGTTTTCAAAAACCAAGGCTTTAGAATGGGTTTACAAGATAATAAAAGAAATCCAAACAAATGGAACAAATGAAGAACCCATTATTAAAACTAGTAAAATGGCTTTATTGACTGGGATTGACTAATTATATAATGAGTGCAAAAAAAAAATCAGCAAGCCTATTTTTATCTTTTGTAAAATATCCTGGCTTGTTCTTAAGTTCACAAATTCTAATATCAAGTCATGGAATGATACACATAAGTAATAGGGATCTTTAGAAATAAATATTGAGAGAAATTAAATAAATACAGGCAAATTCCTAAGTGAACCATAACAACAGTTTTTGTTCCCTTGCTACTTGAAAGCTCACTGCTACAAGAGCTATTGTTAAAAATCTGCCTGTTTATTATTTTAAATTGTTTTATTTTTTAATAAATAAGCAAATCATAAGCAAATCGATGGGCTCAGAAGAATAAGGAAGGGATGAAACTATAAAAAGTTAGAATAGCGTAAGGGGAGCTGATTGGGCGGAAAGCTAGGGTAAGTTTTGCTTGTTTATGTAGTATTCTGTTGTCCAAAAAAATTTCCTCCTTCACTGCCTACTTTTATTCCTATGTTTGTTATACTTCAGATAATTATATCAGAAATTCTTAGGTTTAGCAGGTATCTGCTTTCATTTTTTAAAATTTTTAAAACTTAAAAATTCAATTAATTAACATATAGTGTATTATTAGTTTCAGAGACAGAGTTCAGTGATTCATCAGTCTTACATAACAACCAGGTATCTGCTTTCAAATATAAATCATACATTTCAAAAATTGTTACTTGCCACTTGCTCTCACTGTATGTCCTTCTGTAAAATTTCTTTTTCTATGTGTATACATTGCCAATTAAAAAATACATTAAATAAGTTAAACAAAAAGAGAATTCTTTCCCTTTTTTGGGAAAGATTTTTTACTTTTTTTAGAGAGAGCATCAGTGGGAGGAGAAGCAAAGGAGGCAGGCGAGAGAATCTGAAGGAGCCTCCATGCTGAACGGAGCTCAATGCAGGACTCAGTCTCATGACCCCGAGATCATGACCTAAGCTGAAACGAGGAGTTGGATGTTTAACCAACTGAGCCACCTGGGAACCCAAAGAATGCTTTCCTCTTAATATCTGGTTGCAATTGGTTTCACTGAGGAAATGGGAACTTTGCTAGGGGAAGGAAGTAGTAATTTACAACAAAAATACTTGTGGGACAGGGAAATTGAAAATATTTGGAGCTGGGGGAGCATGGCTAGGAAAAGCATCTAGTAAAAGCAAATAAAGGGGATATGATGATAGATGTAGGAGATGCCAAACAAAGAAATTTCTTTGTGAAACACTTCTTTGTCCTTGTTGTACTCTAAATGGCATTCAATTTTTGTATATTTTACTCTAGACTAGTACTGATTAATACTATAGTTCAGCTATATTATGAAAAAAAAATAAACTTCTGGGGTCATAACCACTAGTTACAACACTATTTATATGAAAAATGAATTTTGAATTCCACTCAAATGAGTAAAAAATTTTTGAAACATAACCTATAACCTATTTCTAAGTTTGGAAAAGTATATTAACTTACAACATAAAACCATAAGTTCCCAATTTCTTCATTTTTACCCACCCATCATATTGCGTGGCACAAAGACAATACAGCTGAAAGGGTCAATGAGCTGAACATATGAACTACTTTGAAAATTTACCCCCCTCTTCTGGTTAATTCAATTTTCCAGCCTCAGTGGATAGATATAACTATTCTTTCTAGAATATATAGAAGTAGATTTTTGTAAATACTATCTTCATTCAAGGCAGCATTGGCTGGCCAGTATGAAAATAGTTGGGTGCTGGCATATAAGCATGCTGGGTTCCTCTGGATCGCTTACTCTGCTGGCTTCACTGTGTTCGTAGCTCTTGAACCAGCTATTTGTTAGGCACTATGTTCCCAGACAAGGGATTACTTTTCCATCCATATAAAATCTGAAAAGGTCGTTTTTCCCCAGATTTATCTTAAGCTGGTCCTTATTCATGGGCTGGGAAGCTGCGCTCAATGAGTATTAAAATTAAGATCTCATAGGGTGCACCTGAGTGGCTCAGTCAGTTGAGTGTCCAACTCTTGGTTTTCTCTTAGATCATGATTTCACGGTTCTGAAATTGAGCCCTGCATGGGCTCTGCACTCAGTGGGGAGTTTGCTTGAGATTCTCTCTTTCCCTCTCCCACTCCCCTCACCCCACTTACACTCTCTCTTTCTCTCAAATGAAGAAATATTTTTAAGAAGTTAAGATATCACATATCATGATCACATGAACCCTGCAAAATGCATCACAAAATATTTTACTTCTTTAAAAAAGAATATTTTGACTCAGGTATAAACTATTTTTTAATTTTTGCAAATAAGTTATTTCTCTTAAATTATTACTTTAAGAAATATGACTCTTTTCTTTCAAGACATGTGTTTATTATTTCAAAAACAATAAACTTACTCTTCATTGTCCTTTGTTGTAGATTCCTTCCTTTTGGTTAAACTGAGGTGACTCAACTTTTTCCTCTTTCCTATATACATATAGTAAAAAGAAGAACTTAAAGTTAAGGGGGAAATTATCAAATTTTAAATAGAGTTTAGATCACCAAACTTTAGAGAATAAAAAGGTAGACTAATGAAAGAGAAGTAAAGGAAAAGTATAGAATTTGCTATAGAAAAGAAAAATCACTATTATGAATAATTTTTCAATAGCTATTTTTTAAAATTTCCCAATATCCCAATATTATTTTTTTTATTAATTTCTTTTCAGCGTAACAGAATTCATTGTTTATGCACCACACCCAGTGCGCCATGCAATACGTGCCCTCCATAATACCCACCACCAGGCTCACCCAACCTCCCACCCCCCGCCCCTTCAAAACCCTCAGATTGTTTTTCAGAGTCCATAGTCTCTCATGGTTCATCTCCCCTTCCAATTTCTCTCTGCTTGACTTATTTCATTCAGCATAATCTCTTCCAGTCTGGTCCATGTTGATAGAAAAGTTGGGTATTCATCCTTTCTGATGGACCAATATCCCAATATTTTATTCATGATGACTTTATGTAGGAAAAAAACCAATCTTTACTTGATAAAGGACACTTTCATCAAATATTTTAATAAACAATATCTTAAAGTTTCCAGTTTGTATTATTTCACTCCTATTTTTTGCCTCAAAGTTAACAGTGGGTTGGTGGGTTTTTTTTTTAAAGATTTTGTTTATTTGACAGAGAGAGAGATCACAAGTAGGCAGAGAAGCAGGCAGAGAGAGAGGGAGAAGAAGGCTCCCCGCTAAGCAGAGAGCCCAATGCGGGGCTTGATCCCAGGACCCTGAGATCATGACCTGAGCCAAAGGCAGAGGCTTAACCCACTGAGCCACCCAGGCACCCCAGTTGGAGATATTTATATCTACAAAATAGTAAGTTTCTAGTGATGTCACAGTAAAATAAATTTGATAAATGTGCCTGACTTTAAAAACATATTGAAAAAATGCATAATGATTTACTAAATTCTTGGAAAGATCCTGTGTGTGGGGTTGAAAGGTAAATTTGATTTTACAGCCTAGTAGAATATGATGTTTGCACTTATTAGTGGTCAAGTAGATAATTGTTTTATGAGTTCTCCATTTAGTTGTTGGTTCTACTGTACTTCATGGTACAGTATACCATGCACTTCAAACATACTTGATGTATAACAAGTATTTGAGGACATATTAGCAAAAAAGTTCTTAATATCTTATATACACTGCCCTTTAATAAATGTTTATTGAGTGAATAAGCAAGCAATGAATGAATAATCGAAACTTTTTACTACGAATGAAAAGAAATCCAAAGATATCATTTTTTAAATGTATAGCTGGTGACAACCTCCTTACACCATGTATTTTTATATTGTTTCATTTGTTCAATAACTGGCACAGGAACTATTACTTAACTCAATGTCCTTATTCTTCACAAAGGAAAAACAGGTGAAATAAATTTTATCTCATTTAACCCAACATACTCAAAATACTGCTATTTTGACACATAATAATATAAAATTATTAGTGAGATCATTCATATTCTCTTTTCACACTGTCTTTGATACATGGTATATATTTTATGCTTATAGCACATCTCAGTGCAGATGAGCCACAATCCAAATGCTCTGTGTCTACATGAATTGTAAAGTATAGCTCTATGTACTACTGCAGGAGGGTCCGATACTTCTAGATGAAATAACACGAAGGCAATTTCTTTAAATTTTCAAACGTAATTTATTAACATATTAACATACTGTCTGGAACAGACTTCCCAATGCTGGTTTACACTTTTTCCTTCACTTAATTTTTTCTTTTTAACAGAAGCTGTTTTGTTGTTTGCTTCTTTTTTTTTAAAGAATTTTTATTTTACTTATTATATTATACTTTTATTTATTAATATATTTATAATATTATAATATTATTTATTTATTTGACACAGAGAGAAATCACAAGTAGGCAGAGAGGCAGACAGAGAGAGACTGGGAAGCAGGCTCCCTGCTGAGCAGAAAGCCTGATGCAGGCCTCGATCCCAGGACCCTGAGACTATGACCTGAGCTGAAGGCAGAGACTTAACCTACTGAGCCACCCAGGCGTCCTTTTCCCTCACTTAATTTTTATTCTATTATTCTTACTTGCTCCTATTACTAGGGAAAAAGCTTATTTAATGTATATTTTCTACTCTCTGATATTTATAATTTCACTAAGTTGGTTCAGAAATTGATGAACAATAACTTCCCTCATTGTTACTTTAGATCTTATGGGTACTCTCAAAAAACAACAACAACAACAACAACAACAACAAAAAACCCCAAAACTGTATCATAACTAAATTAACTCAAAATAGTCTTTAATTCTAAAAAGAGAAGAAGTTATGATTTAGAGATCTTCCTAAAGTACTGGTTATCTCTCTCGTTTTAACTTTTCATTATTTGACTTGTCTCTATCCTTAAATTCCAAATAGTAAGAGTTTATTTAACAAAGCATTAAAGGGAAAAACAGTAACAATATTTTATTTATGACTTTAGAGAACTCTGAGGAAAAAAAATCTGTTAAAATCCATCTTTCTTAAAAAAAAATCAAGCTGAAAAAAAAAAATCAAGCTGGATATGAAATCCCATGATACACATTAAACCTTATTTTCAGAAAATCTTTGCCTAAAGGTTAATACTAATTTCCTGAATTTTGTGCTATGCTGTCTGCATTCAATAAAGCTCCACAATTAAATATTAAAATTACTTTGTTCCTTTAACTTGTAATTAATTTTCACATTTTAGCACCATCAGTCAATAAAGTTAGGTGAGAAACAGTAAAAGAATGCTTTATTTGAATTTTCACCAGGTGTTCAATGCCTGCTGAAACATTTTTATTATGGTAAGGGGATTAGATATCTTATTCTAAAAATATAATCAATAGCATTAATCTCAATCTTCTTATAGAAGGACTTACACTTCTAATATACTTTTCTAATTGCTAAATAGGAGGAGTTTAATATCTCTAAGAATAACACTTGGATCAGTTAACAGAGACTATTTGGACTCCAATATATCATTAAGAGTATTCCAGTTACTGGGGTTCCTTGGTGGCCCAGTTGGTTATAGCATCTGACTCTTGATTTTGGTTCAGGTCATGAATTCAGGGTTGTGAGATCCAGCCCTGCATTGGGCTCTGTGACTTGGGATTCTCTCACTCCTTCTCCCTCTGCCCCTCCACCCCCCTAAAAAAAGAAGAATAAAGAAAGAGTATTCCAGTTACTAATAATTGCTTTATTTCATTTCATTCTATTAGCAATTAACATACAGTAAACAGCTGCAGATTCTATACGGACTTTTTCTTGCTAGGTTATATATAACAAATACTTGTGAATGTGATTTCCTTTAAAGACAGTTTCATAAAACACTGGTGAAAAAATGTACCATCGCTGAATCTGGGCTACATTCAAAATTGTATTTGGGGGCGCCTAGGTGGCTCAGTAAGCCTCTGCCTTTGGCTCAGGTCATGGTCTCAGGGTCCCTGGATGGAGCCCTGCATCGGGCTCTCTGCTCAGCAGGGAGCCTGCTTCCCACCCCTCCCCGCCCCCTGCTCTGCCTGCCTGTCTGCCTACTTGTGATCTCTGTCTGTCAAATAAATAAAATCTTTAAAAAAAACCCAAAACTACCCTTTAACAAACAAACCAAAATTGTATTTGGACTTTCTGGTAAGGCTCAGGGAGCCCCTTCTCTAACTGGTGAAGATAATTTCCAACAGATCATGATGTTTAGAAATACAATCAATGATGTTAATGATAACAGCTAACACTTAAATAGTATTTTTAGGACCAGGCACTATTTTAAATGTTACATATATACACCAATCTGCAAAACTCTGCATTGGTCACTCTTATTTCCATTTTACAGGTGAGGAAACAAGAGCACAGAATAACCACATATCTTATCCAAGGCCCTAAAGCTAGTAAGTGGCAGAGTTAGGATCCGAGTCCAACACCCAACCTACTGAGCCACTCAGGCAGCCCGAAATCATGTTATTCTTTAAATTAACCAAATTATTACTATTAAACAAGAGTGGAGAGCAAAGAACTGCTTGAGAGGATCAATTTATGAAAAATAACAATGTTAATGGTTCCTTTTTTAAAATTCAAAATACCTTTATTGAGTCCCATGGAAGAAATGTAATATTCTTAAAATGTTACCTATATTATTGAACAGAAAGGTATCAATGAGAAAATTAGAATTGCTTTTTAGCTACTAAAACATTAATATCTGAGAAGCAGAGTGTAAGTTTTAAAATCTTTCATCCAAATTAGATCGTGGACCACATTAAGAAGCATTTGGCTCATATATCTCAAACTGCTCATCATATATTTAAGCTGATAGTAATTTATCAGCTCCTTTGAAATACATATTGTTCCTTTTCCCATTTAAAAAGAAATCAGTCTTGCCAGAGGTCTACCATTTGATTAGTCTTTTCAAAGAAACTGCTTTTGATTTTGTTGCTTTTCTTTATTTTTTCTATTATCTGTTTTCTATTTAACACTTTATTTGTATTTAATACTTTTTATCTTTTACTATTTCCTTTCTTGTATTTCTTGGGGTTCATTCTATTCTTTTTCCATCCTTCTGAGTTAAATGCTTGGCTTATTAGTTTTCAATCATTCTTCCTTCCTAAATATATGCATTTATAAGTATAAAATTTCCACTAAGAACTGTTTTAGTATAATGCAATATTTAGGTTAAAGTTTTCCTCTAAGTTTTTTATTGTCATCATCATTCAATTCTAAATATTTTATATATTCCATTATGATTTTTCTGAACAATAAATTATTTAGAAGGTTCTAGGTTTCCAAACACATGGGCTAAAATTTTTAGAGGGCTGCCTTTTTATTATTGATTTCTAACTACACAAAATTTTGGTCAGAGAATGTGACAGCAATTTTAGTATTTTGTGACTTCAGGCTGGTTATATTTTTGTAGAAGTTTTACGTCATGCTTTATCATGTGTTGGTATTACACTTGTTTGACCACAGCTCATTAGATCACGCTTGCTAGCTATGTTCAAACTGTTTATACCCTTCCTAAGTTTTATTTATTTCATCAGTTTCTGAAGGAGGTACTTTAAAATTTACTATAATTAGGGATTTGTGAGTCTCTCCTTGTACTCCTGTCCTATTTCATTATGTTTTGTTTTTGTTTTAGATGCACAGTTTCAGGAAACTTTTTCTAGTAGTGACTCTTCCCTTCTCTCACTATGAATAGATTCATATATCTTCAATAAAGCTTTTTTTGTCTTCATGTCTATTTTTGTCTATATTAATATTCTTTCAACAGCTATTAATTTTTTAAAGTTAATATCTGCTTTGTTTTTTTTTCTATCCCTTTACATTTAATCATCCTATGTCTTTAAGCCTAAACAATAATGATATTAATAAAACAGAGTATGTATTGAAAACTTACTACATGCCAGGCAATGTTCTGAGTGCTTTTTGTATATTACTTTATTTAATTCTCACAACAATCTTAAGGTAGAAACTATTATTTTCCTCATTTTTACAGGCAAATAAAACACACATACACACACACACGCACAATTATAAAGTCAGTTAACAGATATTCTTCTGCTCCCTAAAAATTATAAGAATCTTAAAACACTTTAGCTTCTTTTGCTCGCTCATCAGTATTCCATGCTATTATAGTCTATTATTTGTCTTTAACCCCATCTTAAATTGTTTGCCTTTTTTTTCTATAGCCAGCAGAATTTATAGTCACATTTTGTATTTGGATTTATAATTAAATTTGCCAACATGTTTGCTTATTTATTTTTTTACCATTGTTCTTTGTATTCCATTCCTTTACCTGAGGCTCAGTTTACTTCTACAAGTACATTTTTAAGTAGTCCCTTCAGGGAGTCTCTCTGAATGATAAATTCTCTCAGACTTTGTCTGAAAAAAAAAATCTTTATTTCATCTTCATTCCTAAATAAAAATATTCAGCTGTGATTTTTAGTTGGTATTATTCCACTTCCTGCTGGAGTCTGTTGATATAGATGAAAAGTCTACAATCAGTCTGTCATTTCCTTGGGGGTTATATGTCTTTCCTCTGGTGGCCTTTAAAATTTTCTCTTTGTCTTTGACAGTTTACAATTTTACCATATGACTATGTGTGGATTTGTTTTTATTCATCCTGCTCAGACTAAGTATGCTATTCCAATCTGGAAATTCTCATCTTTCCTTAACTGTGAAATTGAAATTATGAAAAATTGATAGTCCTTTTATCTTAGAATACTGCTTCAGCCCATTCTCCTTATTTTCTCCTTGTGGAACTCCTACCTGACATATATTGGAGCTTCTTAGTCTATTTATCATTTCTCTTTACCATTATATCATGTTCTCCATTTCCTTATTTCTGTGTTATCACATTGCTACAGTCTGGCTGATTTCTACAGATTTATTATCTAATTCACAAATATTCTCTTTGACTATGCAAATTTGTTGTTTATCCTTCTACTCTAATTATTAAATAATAAGTCTGATGCATCCTTCATCTTTATTGAAAAGCATAATAGTTTGGAGAAATTTGCTAAGGGGCAGGGGAGGGCAACAATATAATGATAACACACACATACAAACATATAACAATGAAAAATATATATGATGGTAAGTAAATAAATATATATCTCTCAAAAGTATAAATTCACTCACCCTGTTTTTGGCCCACATGGGGCCAAAAGAAGTCTAAGTAGAGGGAAGATTTGGAAACAGATTTTTCTTTTTTTATAAGTATAAATGTTTTTAAATGTAATAATAAATCATCTGTTCACATAGTACACAGTTCAAATGTATGTAGAAAATACATATAAATACCTAGAGGAAGATTATTCCAGAAAGAATACAGGCTGAGAGACCTGTAAGTGCAATGACCTTGTGGCAGGAAGGGGTTTAACATGATTGATGAATAGCAAGAAAGTAAGAGTGGTTAAAGTAGTGTAAACATGGGAAGGGTAACAGAAAAGGAGATAGACGAGGTGGTCAGGTATTTGATGATGTATGGCCCTAGAAGTTATGATTAGGTTTTGAATTATATCCCAAGTGTGATGGGAAGTGAATTGCACTTAAAATGCCCTTGAAAATGCTATTTAAATAAAAGTACTTATTTAAGTGGCATCTTACGTTTTGTACAATATTTAAAAACTGAGAATTGTTAATAGAAGTTACGAAATCATAACTTAAATTATGATCTCATGGAACTTAAATTACTTTATGACTCAGGATTTCTTATTTCTAAAACATGTATAACATATCAGGACAAGCAATGTAATGATTACAAATGACATAATGTGATATAAGATCCTAGAGAATTCTATGTTGAGACTTTTGATATATATATAGAAGAGTATATGAAACATATATATGTACAGTTTAATGAATCAGTGTAACCACTATTTAAGTTAAAAAATAGAATATTACCAGCACCCCAGGAACCCTTGCTATATGACTTTTTAAAAAAGAGCTTACTTAGTACTATAATCTGTGATAATTATCCACTTAAATGTCAACCGGGATCATGTGACCAATCTTTTTATGGGCAAAAGAAATGTTCCCTTAAGTCCATATTTAATTTCAATATGGAAATTGAGTACATACACTTAAAATCTATTCATATTTCAGTATAGAGATGTGCCATCTCTAAGGCACTAATTTTTAATTTTAAACAAAAAATATATTAAGTGTATTAAAAACAGAAGAAAATGTATACATCTTCATACATTTTTGTGAAAGCAAACCCAATAGTAATAGCTTTAAGATAAAAAGCACTCAATTTAAGTAAAATAAAAGTCAATCAAAAGTTTAAGATCTCACTATGGGTTTCATTACAACAAATTAGGTAAAATGAGATTTCTTTGTTTCTGTGTAGCTTCTAGTATATTCTTAGCAGTCAATAAATGTTAAACAATAAAATATGAATTAGGCTAATCACAGCACATCTAAAATATATTTTATTAAATTTGAGCCTACTTAGAATTTTATATTCTAGAAACCTGACATGTCACTGATTCATGACCTTTTGTAATATTAAAAATTAAATCTATGAAATCTAGAATCATATATCTTTTAAATAAATATTTTAGCAATAAACTACAAGAGAACAGAAATATGCATGGTCAAAATTAAACTAAATATTTTAAAATAAACAATTTCATATTAAAATTAGGTTATTCTCTAGTGGAAAACCCTACAAATTGTTTTGCAAATGCATTTAAGATAGTAAAGGAAAAGAGGGGAATGAAATATAATAAATAAAAGCAAGCTATATAAAGATAAATGAAATGTGGATAAAACTAAATGGACAACATGAAAAAAAATAACATTTATAAGTATCTCTCTTAAACTGTAGTGCAGCAGTACCTGAATTATATGCCCTTTAATTTATGCACATGATGGATAGCTTGTTAAGGGGTATATCTGTAACCACTATAACTGATAGTAGCTGAAGGCAGTCAGACCATGATTTCTATTTAATGGATGGGATAGTAAGGGAACAAAGTCTGCAGTAGCATTTTAAAATAAGTGCCTAGGGACGCCTGGGTGGCTCAGTGGGCTAAAGCCTCTGCCTTCAGCTCAGGTCATGATCTCAGGATCCTGGGATCAAGTCCCGCACCAGGCTCTCTGCTGGGCGGGGAGCCTGCTTCCTCCTCTCTCTCTCTCTCTGCCTGCCTCTCTGCCTACTTGTGATCTCTCTCTGTCAAATAAATAAAAAATATTAAAAAAAAAAATAAGTGCCTAGAAAGTTTACATTTATGTCCACAGTCATACCTATATATTCTAGACTTCTTTATGTTGAATTCCTTAAGAAAAAAACAGTTGCAGCAAGATCCATATCTTATTAAATAAAAATTCTGATTTAACCAGTAACTAGAAAAATATTACAATAAATGGAAAAGAATGTTCAACTAACCATTTGATGGTTCATTTTTGTGCTCTTGTTCTTTAGAGCTTGCAGGAGAAGCAAATGGGCTCATTTGACAAGTTCCAGTTGTTGGAGAGTAAGTTGTAATACTTTTCTTCCTTGTGATTTTTGAAGAATCAAATGACTGAAAATAAATATTAATTTGAAACAAAAATACTTATGTTTAGTTCTCTGAGAATGCCTTTTAAAACTTGTAAAATTCAAACCAGCATTATTTTCCTTGCTCTTTCTTTTCAGAATTTAAATATACTCAATTATCATTTCCAAAATGAACGCTATTCTTAAAGTTTTGTAGATATTTCAGGTCTCCACACTGATTAGGGCACCTCAATTAGGTATTTGTGAAAATTTAATATTAAAGGTTTACTACCTTCTAAGATGGTATTTCCAAACAGTTTAGAGATGACTGACTCTTCCAGTTATATCCTGACTTTCGCTGTCTGCTGACCCTGAGGTATAATTATGGGGCTAGGCCAGGGAAACTCTCAGAAAGAAGTACTTGTAGTAAAACCCACAAGGAAATCCTAGGAGGGGTAAGTGCTTTCTTAAACCTTCACAAAGTTGCTCTGACATAGTGACTTGTCTTAAGAATAAGCAAAATAATGCTGGGGCACCTGGGTGGCTCAGTGGGTTAAGCCTCCGCCTTCAACTCAGGTCATGATCTCAGGGTCCTGGGTCCAGGGTCCTGCACTGGGCTCTCTGCTCAGCAGGGAGCCTGCTTTCCCCTCTCTCTTTGCCTGCCTCTCTGCCTAGTTGTGATCTCTCTCTGTCAAATAAATAAATAAAATCTTTACAAGAAATAAGCAAAATAATGTTCAAACAATTGAGTATAACATTTAAGGCCCTTGAGAATTCGGCCTATCCTATAGGATATCCTTCTATCCTCTCCTCTGTGTTCCTTACACACCTTGTGCATATCTCCAATAAGATTACAAATTATTTTAATAATTTTTTACATTTCTGTCTGACCCATTAAAATCTGAATTCCTAAAAATAAATATTTCTTCATCTTTGTGCCCTAGAACTCAAAAATCTGTAATGAATGACGTAAAAGGAATAGTCCAGTAACTTCAGCCAAGCCACTCTGAATTCATTCATTTGTTCATTAGTTCATTCTTCCAATATGAAATGACACCCGTATCCCAGTCACTTAGATTAAACATATTTGGGCCATAGCTCATTCTATGATCCTAGGCTGGAATGCCCTTTCTTATCTTCCCCAGGATGAAATCATTCTTTGGTTTAGGTCCCCATTTATAATCCACTTCCTCCAAACATCCATTATCACACTATTAATTGCTTGTTCTTCTGAATTCCTTTTAAACTCTTTTCTGTAATGCTTACTAATCACCCAGCGCTTGCTAACTAATGTTTACAAAGAAAGAGAAAAAATTATTCTGGCCTCATAAACAGCAGAGAAGAGGTCTAAACAGTAGTAGAGGTCTTAACTACCTAACAGTAGTATAGGTGCTACAAGAATCGAGAGGAAAGGAAAATCAAAGTGGGCTGCAGTAATTTTACAGGAGGATTCTTGTGAGGAGGAAGGATGAGGCTTAGATAAGCAAAAATGAAAGGTATGAAAAACCTGAAATCTAGAAGTGCTACAGATGGCATAGACTGGATTTGGGGGATTAAAAAAGGTCTGAAGGTTATGCTATTACTAACATTGTAGAATTAAACTTATATTGGTAGCTGACTTGAAATAGTTATATAATTCTCCATTGTCAACGATTCTTTATTTCTAAGACACCCTGGCAGAAATAGTGGCTGTGTCACCTTTTTCAATAATCTTGGTATTAGTTCCAGAATCTATAGCATCAATTTTTTTTTTTACAGTTAAGGTTTTGAATGATAAATACTTTTCCGTATTGGGGAAACAGAAGGCTTTCCATTCTTTATTTTATGTATCCATGGTAGCCACAAATGTAACCAGTATCTTTTTAAAAAATCAAACTATAATATCAAGTTATAACTCTAAAGCAATCTTTATTGTAGGGTGAAAAGGTTTTTAAGTCTCTTTATCAGATGGTTATTATTACCTCTCCATCTTGAGTTTTCACCTGTTTATATGTATTCAGTCATAAACTATGACATTTATCCAATCCTACCCTACCTTTCCAAGAATTTATTGCCCAGAACTATTTCACTGTGTATGTACAAGAAATGGAAGTCACTAATGTACATTTATGTCAATCTGTTTTCCTATTTTACCAAAAAATTATTTTTTCCAATTGCCAAATATCTAAACATTACAACTATAGATCATACATTTCTCCTTGAAAATCATTTTCTAGCTTTCATAAAATAAATCTGTGTGTGTGTGTGTGTGTGTGTGTGTGTTTCCCCTTATCTTAAAATAC
Source organism: Mellivora capensis (assembly GCA_004024625.1). Lineage (NCBI taxonomy): Eukaryota > Metazoa > Chordata > Mammalia > Carnivora > Mustelidae > Mellivora > Mellivora capensis. The sequence goes on along the minus strand of PISX010000425.1, from coordinate 78,887 downwards.
TGAAACTTCTTGGGCAGGGGAGTGGGGGTAGAGGAGGGGAAAAATCCCAAGACTTCTCTGCTGCTTTCTTTTTTAGGCCATTTGTGTTAGCTAAGAGGAAAAATGTCTGTCTACAATTACTATACAAAGAGAGAAAAATGAAATTCTACCTTCCCTTACTATTCCACTAAATGTTCTTCAGTAAATAACACATTTTTATATACCTGACTACTGATATATGCAAAGGCATAATCTTACTTCTCTAAGATTTTTTTTCCCCCTCAAAGTTTTGTCAAGGTCCTCTAACTTTAAAACCCTGAAGATGCTTAAAAAGTGATCCCAGAACCCATCTAACCTATACCAGGAACAGTTAAGATAAGGATTTCAGGGAAGACAGCTACAAATTGAGAAGTCCAGCATTCTTTCCACTCTGCAATGAGGAGTGCTAGCTACCAGATCCTTTAGAAAACAGAGGAAGAAAAAGTGAGAAGACTAGATTTGGCTAGAGAAGGAAAGGAATTAAGGATGTGAATAAAATTAGAAAAAGAGAAATCAATAAGTCATAATTCTATCATAATTTATAAATGCTTATAATATTCAGTGACTTCTTAGAGATAGTTAATGCCACTATTAAAAAAGATGCTATGATCAGCCCAAATACCACCATACTTTAGTAAAGTGGTCAAACCTTGTATATTAGCAAAACTAAAATTTGGGCATTGATTTTTCTGTCTAAAAAAAGAAATGAATGTTCGCTTCATAATTTCAAGTATAGATGACATTCTTCTTCAATATCTTTCACAAATTGTAGCTTGCTTTGTCACTTCGTCTAAAGCATATTCTACCAAAAATGTGCCTCTATTGCATTGATTTTTACCTATTATATAAAGTCTAGAAAGTACTAACTAAGGGTTCTTTTGGGATGAAATATGATGGAAAGGATGTGCTATTATTATTATGAAGTACTACCCTATGCTATCAGTGAAATATTTAAAACACAGGTACTATAGATAATTGGATAACAAAAGAAAATTTGGAACAAAAGAAAAATTGGAAACAAAAGAAAAATTAGGGCATCTAAAGGGAGATAATTTTTCATAACCTTACACTGGTTAATTAGGTCATTGGATTGTCTTACCTAAGACATTATTATAACTTATTAATACTACTATGGATTTTTATATTAAAATACTCTAAATATTAGCTGTCTTGGGTAACTTTCACAGTTTGGGCCTAGGGTTCTCAGAACAGTCCTAGAGATCAACTAACTCCTTATCAGCTACCGTGATTATCATTTTTTTTCATGATTATCATTCTTAATGGTTCTAATAATGTTGGGTTTCATTGTTATTTGTTATAATAGTTATGGACGCAAAAGCATTTTGCACTAATCTCAGTGATCTTACAGAGATGGAAGAGAAAGAATATAACCAACATATTAGATCTATGGTGATAGAAATGTTCTATTTCTTAATTGGGTGTTTGATACACAGGGGTATACACGTTAAAACTCATTGGATTGTACACTCAAGATCTGTGGATTTTATAATATATAAATTTTACTTTGATAAAAAAATTTTAATAGAAAAATAAAAGAACCATTGGCTTACAAAGTTGATACGTTGGTGTTTCTATTTATATTCATTATTGTTCCACAATTTAAAAATATTAAAATATTTTTTAAAAGATGTATTTATTTATTTTTTGGCAGGGGGAGGAAAGGCAGAGAGAGAGAGAATCTTTAAGTTGACGCCACTCTGAGTACAGAGCCCAATGCAAGACTCAATCCCACAACCCTGAGATCATGATCTGAGCTGAAACCAAAAGTTGGACACTTAACTGACTGTGCCACACAGGTGCCCCTAAAATATGAATATTAAAGATAACGCTATTCTGCAACTGTCCTGTATGTAACTCTTGAGATTTTAATGAAATATTTTCATGGCTGTTTCCCATCATTCCTTCATATATCCTCATATTTCTCAGAATATAAAGTAAATTCCATCTCAAATATATTTTTATCTGTTTATTAAAGTATAATTTACATACATTAAAATGGTCAGCTTGAGGAGATCTGACAACTGTATACTCTAATGCAACTACCACACAAGATACAGAACATTTCAACCATTTCAGGTTTTCTTGTACACTCTACTACTCAATTTCCACTTTCTAGTCCACAGGCAACTGCTTTCTAATTCCTATAATCATTCATACCTCTACCTATTCTTGGACTTCATATAAATTAAGAAGGTAACTTTTGGTTTGGGTTTGTTTTTGAGATCGTCTACATTATTGCATGTGGTAGTAGTGTGTTCCTTTTTATTGCTGAATAGTGCTCCTTTGTATAAATATACCAGAATTTGTTTTTCCACTTTCTGATTGAGAGACATTTGGATTATTTCCAGTTTGGGCTATTATGAATTAAGTTGCTAAAAACATTCTTGTATATGTCGGGGTCCCTGGGTGGCTCAGTCAGTTAAGCCTGGTGATTTCAGCTCAGGTCATGATCTCATGGGTCATGAGATCCAGACCAGGTAGGGCTCCATGCACTCAACTGGAAGTCAGCTTGAGATTCTCTCCCTCCCCTTTCCCCTCACTCACATGCATGCTTTCTCTCTCTAGAATAAATAAGTCTTTAAAAAAAAAAAATTCTTGGGTGCCTGGGTGGCTCAGTGGGTTAAGCCTCTGCCTTCGGCTCAGGTCATGATCTCAGTGTCCTGGGATCGAGTCCCACATCGGGCTCTCTGCTCAGCAGGGAGCCTGCTTCCCTCTCTCTCTCTCTGCCTGCCTCTCTGCCTACTTGTGATCTCTCTCTGTCAAATAAATAAAATAAAAATCTTTAAAAAAAAACAAACATTCTTGTACAGATCTTTTGTGGATACATCATTTTATTTCTTTGGGAAAGTGAGGAATGGAATTGCTAGGTTAGAGGATAGAGATTTATACTCTCGATGTAAAATAAAAGCTGGAGGGGTGCCTGGGTGGATCAGTGGGTTAAAGCCTCTGCCTTCGGCTCAGGTCATGACCCTGGGGGTCCTGGGATTGAGCCCCACATCGGGCTCTCTGCTCCACGGAGAGCCTGCTTCCTCCTCTCTCTCTGCCTGCCTCTCTGCCTACTTGTGATCTCTGTCAAATAAATAAGTAAAATATTAAAAAAAAACAACTAAATAAAAGCTGGAATTCTCCAAAGCATGTGTCATTTTAAATTCCCATCAGTAAGAGAGTTCCAGCTGCTCGACATCCTTATTAGTCTTTAGCACTGTTTTAGTCTTTCTCATGTTTGTTTTTTTAAAAGATATTTATTTATTTATTTGAGTGGAAGAACATGAGTTGATGGGAGGGGTAGAGAGAGAAAGAGAAGCAGCAGACTCGCCACTGAATGGGGAGCCTGAAGTAGGGCTCAATCCAAAACCATGACCTGAGTCAAAGGCAGATGCTTAACCAAATGAGCCACCCAGGTGCCCCATTTTTTTTTTTTTAAGTGATCTCTACTCCCAACATAGGCCTTGATCTCAGGACCTTGAGATCAAGAGTTGCAAGTTCTACAACTTGAGGCAGTCAGGTTCCTCTCGTGTTGTTGTTTTTTAAAAGCCATTCTGTTTTGTTATTTAGCTCTTCTAGTGGGCGGGAGTGGTATCCATTTGTGGGTTTCATTTGTATTTCCAATGATAAATGATGTTGAACACTTTTTCATATGCTGTCCATTTAAATATTTTTTTGTGACATGTTGGTTCAAGTTTTTGTACATTTTTATTGTACTTTTTATTGTTAATTTATATATTATAGATACAAGTCTTTTGCCAGATAGATGCATGACAAATATTTTCTTCTTAATCCCTGGTTTGCCTATTCATTTTCTTTTTCTATTTTATTTTATTTATTTATTTGACAGAGACACAGTAAGAGAGGGAACACAAGCAGGGGTAGTGGAAGAGGGAGAAGTAGGCTTCCCGCTGAGCAGGGAGCCTGATGCAGGGCTTAATCCCAGGATCCTGGGATCATGACCTGAGCTGAAGGCAGACGCTTAACGACTGAGCCACCCAGGTGCCCTGGCTATTCGTTTTCTTAATGGTGGCTTTTGAAGAGCAAAAAATTTTAATTTGGGGACGCCTGGGTGGCTCAGTTGGTTAAGCGGCTGCCTTCGGCTCAGGTCATGATCCCAGCGTCCTGGGATCAAGTCCCACATCGGGCTCCTTGCTGGGCAGGGAGCCTGCTTCTCCCTCTGCCTCTGCCTGCCACTCTGTCTGCCTGTGCTCGCTCTCTCTCTCTCCCTCTCTCTCTGACAAATAAATTTAAAAAAATTAAAAATTTTTAAATTTTGATAAAGTCTACCTTATTAACTTTATCTTCTATAGTTAGTACTTTTTCTGTTGTATGAAATTTTGTCAAATTTAGGTCTCAAAGATAACTTCTTATATTTCCTTCTAGAAGCCTGATGATTTTAACTTTTACTTTATGCTTATGACACTTCTTGAATTAACTTTTGTGTATCAAGTAAGATAAAGATGGAGATTATTTTTTTCCATATGGATATTTAAAAAACTTTGTTCTCACTGAATCAACCCAATATTTCAAAACATTTCAGGGGCACCGGGATGGCTCAGTTGGTTAGGTGTCTAACTCTTGATTTCAGCTCAGGTTATAATCCCAGAGTCATGGGATCGAGACCCACGCTGGGCTCCTTGCTCAGTGGAGAGTCTTCCTGGGATTCTCTCGCCCTCTCCGTTTGCCCCCACCAAGTAAATAAATAAATCTTAAAAAAAAATTAATTTAGTCAACCATAAAGATAATATGAACCAAAAAGAGTTTTAGAAATTAGATTTTGCCAAATAGAATGAAGATTCATAAAGGACTAAAGGAAAAACACTTTAGGTACACTAAAAGAAAAGCAGCTATGTTATGGAAGGCAGCTTGGGCTCATGTAATAGTTTAGCTGTGTCTTAGCTGTGCTATTGTGGGTATACCACTTATTCTGAATTTTAGTTTCCTCACTCAATCTAGCGTATCACTAGAATATTAATGCCTATGTGACATGGAAGGCTTCCAGAGCTTAAAGGAAGGAGGGCAAGGCAGTGGAGTTCACCTATAAGATGTCTTCCAAGGGCCTAGAATCTCTCTGTGTCCCCAGACCTGGTGAGGTATTCAGTATTGGGAAGTGAGAGGTGGCCGAAAGAGAACATGCAGAAGCATAGATGCAAATGAGACTGGTGCTACAACTGGATGTCTAGACCATCAAGCCAAGGGATGCATACTGCTCCATCCAAGAAGTGCCACTTCTATCAGAGCATTGGCCAGATGATGGCCTCATATCCACTGAAAGCCCAGCAGGCCCCAACTTCACAGAGAAAGCCAGCTTACTTTCAGGAGAAGGATGAGATTCATCTACCTGCCCTCCTCCCAGAGGCACAGAATGTAGCCATGATGAGTAAGTGATTTGCAATCAGAAAAGTTCAAGGAACACGAAGAAAATAGTAGAAAAAGCAGGATAGATAGGGTCAGTATAGGCAGCCGGTACTGCCAATTTCTTGGGCCAGGACTCACAGCATCACCTCCTTTTCCCTCTTGGTGAGGGGAAGGAGTGAGGCAAAGGAACTCCCAACACTGCTATTCAAACAATGGCTTTCATGGAAAATCTCCCTAGAACTTGAACACTTTATCTGCAACTCTACTCCCACAATCTAAAGCTTTTGAAAGTGGCCTGGATAGGGATGCTGTTTTGAGAGAATACATGTGAAAAGTGTATGTTCTCCTGTTGTTGGGTGAATTATTAATGTTAAGATGGCAAATTCCCCAAATTGATCTGTAATCCCTGTCAAAATTCCAAATGGTCTTAAAATTCCTACGAAACTGCAACAGATGCAAAATAGCAGAAGCAATTTTGAAAAGGAACAACAAAAAGAGGGTTCATGTTTTCTGATTTCAAATTTACAGTAATTATTGCTGGGGCCAATTCCACATTAAAACCTGTTAAACCTCTAGAGCCTGCCTGGGCCTACTTAGCCATAGTGACTCCATGTTGCCTAGGTAGACATTTTGTTGTTTAATAAATGCCTCAGCAGTTACTGATATCAGTTCCAGGTAACTGTTGCTAAAACACATACCTAAAACAAGGCCATTTTTGTTTAATAAACACCTCAGCAGTTACTAGTATCGGTTCCGGGTAACTGTTACTAAAACACACAGGTAGGAGACATCCAATCAGCCAAAGCCACATACGTAGAGGTCTGCAGTTGCGCCCTATAAAACTAACTTGTAAGACCAAGTGGCGGGGGGGGGGGGGCGCCTGGGTGGCTCAGTGGGTTAAGCCACTGCCTTCAGCTCGGGTCATGATCTCAGGGTCCTGGGATCAAGTCCCACATCAGGCTCAGGGAGCCTGCTTCCCCCCCACCCCCCTCTGCCTGCCTCTCTGCCTACTTGTGATCTCTGTCAAATAATTAAATAAAAAAATCTTAAAAAAAAAAAAAAAAGACCAAGTGGGGGTCGCTTTCTTTGGAAGCGGCCCTGGCCGGTCAGTCTGACTTCTAATGCTTGGCATAGAATAAAGCTTTACATAACTTTCACTTTGTCTCAGCCTCATTCCCCTGGCCGATCAGTCTAACTTCTAATGCTTGGCATAGAATAAGGCTTTGCATAACTTTCACTTTGTCTGTCTTGTTCCTTTGATAACGGACCCAACAATTATAACTTTATTTTGAAAACTTAATTAAGAAAGTGTGGTAGTGACGTAAAGACAGTCAGGGATGAATGGAGTAACTTGAGAGTCCAGAAATAAATCCTTACATTTAGAGCTCATTGATTTTCAACAAGGGTATCAACACCATTCAATGGTGGAAAGAATATCTTTTCAACAAATACTGCTAGGACAACTGAATATACATGCCCCTACTCTCACATCATGTGCCAAATTAACTCGATTAAGTAATAGTTTCTTAGATATGACACCAGAAGTACATGCAACCAAAGAAGAAGTAAACTGGACTTCATCAAAATTTAAAAGTTTTGTGCATTGAAGGGAAGTGAAAAGACAACCCAGAGAATCCATGATTAGGTGACAGTATTCAGAATACACAAAAGTAAAAGCACAAAATCCTATTTAAAAAAGGGTAACTAATTTGAGTAGATATTTCTCCAAAGAAAATATATAGATGGCCAATAAGCATGTAAAAAAATGCTCAATATCATTAAAAATACAAATTAAAACCGCAATGAGATACTGCTTCAAACCTACTAGGATGGCTAGAATCAAAGAGTCAGATATAGCAAGGAGGATCTGGAGAAACTGGAACCCTCCTCATTCACTGGTAGTGGGAATGTAAAATGGTGCAGCTGCTGTAGAAAAGAGTTTGACAGTTTTTCAAGAAGGATGGAATTCTCATGTAAGTCAGCAATTCCACCCCTAAATATCTAAAGAAAACTGAAATATGATTCAGCTATAAAAAGGAGTGAAGTACTGTTACATATAACAACATGGATGAAACGTGAAAATGTTATGAAAGCAGTCAGTCATAGAAGGCCACAATATTGTATGATTCCATTTACATGAAATGTCCAGGATGAGCAAATCCATAGAGACAGCATGTAAATTAGTTGCCAAGGGATGAGAAGAGGAGGAAGTTATCACCACTTAACAGCTAAGAGAGGGGTGCCTGGGTAGTTCAGTCATTCTGCCTTCGGTTCCAGTTGTAATCCCAGGTCCCTGGGATTGAGCCCCACATCCGGCTCCCTGCTCAGTGGGAAACCTGCTTCTCCCTCTCCTACTCACACCCCCCCCTGTTCGTGTTCCCTCTCTCGCCCTGTCTCTCTCTATCAAATAAATAAATAAAGTCTTAAAAAAAAACAAAAAACGCTAAGAGATACAGGATTTTTGGCGGGGGAAGGGGTGATAAAAATGTTCTGGAATCAGATTAGTGGTAATGGTTGTTCAACATAGTGAGTATACTATAAACTACTGGTGTATACTTTAAAATGATGAATGTTATATGAATTATATATCAATAAAAATTCCTGAAATTAAAAAAAGAGAACTATTAGAAAGTACATGAGATAATTAGAAGATATGAACAAAGATATGAACAAAGACTGTTCAGAAGAAAGAATGATCAATTCTGAGAAATACAATAATACTATTATAGTTTTTTATTTTTTTATTTTATTTTTTTTTAAAGATTTTTATTTATTTATTTGACAGATAGAGATCACAAGTAGACAGAGAGGCAGGCAGAGAGAGGAGGAAGCAGGCCCCCTGCGGAGCAGAGAGCCCGATGTGGGGCTTGATCCCAGGACCCTGGAATCATGACCTGAGCTGAAGGCAGAGGCTTTAACCCACTGAGCCACCCAGGGGCCCCCTAGTATAGTTTTTTAAAAAGTCTTTCTTGGGCGCCTGGGTGGCTCAGTGAGTTAAGCCTCTGCCTTCGGCTCAGGTCATGATCTCAGGGTTCTGGGATCGAGTCCCGCATCGGGCTCTCTGCTCCGCAGGGAGCCTGCTTCCTCCTCTCTCTGCCTGTCTCTCTGCCTACTTGTGATCTCTCTCTAATAAATAAATAAAATCTTAAAAAACAAAAAAGTCTTTCTCTTTGGGGTGCCTGGGTGGCTCAGTCATTAAGCGTCTGCCTTCAGCTCAGAGCATGATCCCAGTGTCCTGGGATCGAGCCCTGCATCGGGATCCCTGCTCTGAGGGAAGCCTGCTTCTCCCTCTCTCACTCCTCCTGCTTGTGTTTCCTCTCTTGCTGTGTCTCTGTCAAATAAATAAATAAAATATTTTTTAAAAAAAGCTTTCTCTTTTAAAAATAATCATTGAAGTATTTATGGATGATATGGATGATAATTCAGATTTGTTTCAAAATAATCTAGTATGGGGTACTAAAGTATATAAGGGAGTATAAATGAAATAAGTAGGCTTGTGTTAAGAATTAACGAAGCTTGGTAATTAACAGGTAGTGCATTACCTTTGTCTCTGTTTGAAATTCTTCATAATAAAAGTTTAAAAAAACACTATTTTGTAACTATAGTGAAATAAAGGATCTAGGAAATAATCATCAATGAAAAAAAACCACTGAAGAAAGATTAATGGGAATTTTATTATTATGGGTGAATCAGGGTGATTAATACCTGAACCAAAAATCAGATCATTTTGTGCTCTTGAGGGGATGCGAGAGGAACTATACACACTATCTACGAGGTATGCTTATCAAAAATTTGAATGAGAATCTAATCAAGCCTCTAACTTTACCAGTTTCATAGCAAATTTGAAGAACAGAGAAATCATTTGAAGGACACCACAAGAAACAAATCAATTAACTCCTGAATATGAAATAGGTTTACAAAACAAATACCTCAGTTTTCTCAAAAAATAAATTACAAAAAAAGGGTGAAACTTAACTAGATTTAAAAAGACTTAGGATATATATAAAAAGTATTATAATGTATAAGCCTTGTTCTAATCCTGATTTTAATAAGCCAACTATAAAAGGATATTTTGAAACAATCATAGAAATGTGAATATGGACTGTGTAGAAGATATTATTATGGAATTAGCTATTAATTTTATAAGGATGATAATGGCATGTGGTTATGAAAAAAGTCATTATCTGTTAGAAATACATACTGAAGAATTTTCTGATGAAATGATATGTCTGGGTCCTGTAAAACATGCCAGAAAAAATACACAGATACACACACATATGTACATATACATATGAAGCAAAATTAACAAAATGTTAATAATCGTTGAACACAGAAGTTCATTGTATTATTCCATTTTATGTTTGAAAATTTCTGTAATAAAAGGGGAAGGAAGGAAAGGAGAGGGGAAAGGAAGGGATGGAGAGAGGAAAGTAGATTTGAACCAAATCAATAAGTAGGACTGCAGAATGAGAGCTATAAAATTTCCCAATGTCCTGAAACTCAAAGTTCCTTCTGATTTCAGGAGGTGGCAGAAGCCTTGTCCCAGAAAGATAAGACAAGTTCAGGCCCTAGGAATAATCAGAAGTGTCCTACCAATAGTAAGGGAGTAATCTAGCCTGGGCATCCATGCCTAAATTAGCAACCTCCCCCACCTTCCCCAATTTGCACTGCTATTCCTTCTAGCAGCAAGCCTACTGAGTTGGCCTTGGTAGGAAGAATGGTCCTTTCCTTCCTACCTGTAGCATCTGCCTCTTCCATTCCTTCTCTGAGGTGGCCTGAACAAAATTATGTACATGATTAGGTAGCTAGCTATCCCTATAAATTCATCTGAATTGCCACTGGCAGCAGTTTGCAATAAATAATTCATCTTCATTTCTAAAAATTCTTCTAGAAACAGTATTTGAATGACAATGACTTGAGCAGCTAAAATATTGTAGGTGATGAAAAACTGGAACATTCTTTAACTCCTCACCACCCCCCAACAATGTGGGAGGTTCAGCAAATGATGGTACTTGTAGTATATATTCCAGATATTAAAGGAAGGTCACAGAGGATGATTCATAACATAGCTGTTTTCTCCATTAGGAGACTCCTAAGGAAAATGACTTTTGCAGTCTTGCCCTAACATCCTGGAGCATTTATCTCTATGAAGGTCTGTAGATGCTTTGGGAACACTGGGATTTGGGAGTTTAGAACATCTCTGAGAGGAAAGAGCAGCAGATGAGAATGAATAGGTTCCACTTTAACCAACTGGTATATAAGGGCCATCTCCTTTCTGTGGATATCAGTCTTCTTCCTTCAGTATCATACTCGTAAGGCAAAATGACCTTAGAGTTACTACTAGTTCCTCTGCAGTTTTTTTTTTTTTTACGATTTTATTTATTTATTTGTCAGAGAGAGAGAGAGAGCGAGCACAGGCAGACAGAGTGGCAGGCAGAGGCAGAGGGAGAAGCAGGCTTCCCGCCAAGCAAGGAGCCCTATGTGGGACTCGATCCCAGAACACCGGGATCATGACCCGAGCCAAAGGCAGCCACTCAACCAACTGAGCCACCCAGGAGTCCCTCCTCTGCAGTTTTATAGCAATTAGGTACTCTTGGAATTATAGGTATATCTTGAATGTCTGATTTTCCTTTGCATGGGCTACTGGAGTTGTTACTGGAGTAGATGGAAACATAAATGTAGTGAAGGAGAGAATCCTAGACTAAGCACCAGAACAAAAGCTGCCAGCTCTAAGATGTAAATATAGAGCTGCCAACAAACGATGAGGCAAGAATACAAAGGAAGAAATTACCAGAAATAGGTCAGAATAAGAAGAGAATTGTTGAAGAAAGGCCCAGGCTAAATGCTAGGAACCTGCAGTTAACAGGGAATGGCCATGTGATACCAAGCTAAGTCAAGCTAAGTCTCCTTGGTTTAAAGGTACAGAATTAGGCCAAATATAACAATGTATTTTTCTATTATAGGATATTATCTGAGGCACTGGCAACCTTGACTATCCTAATCTGAAGTAAAAATGTATTGAAAGCCCGCCATGATGACAATTGTACTTCAAGAAGAGGATGAATTCCTAAATGGCCAGTGTCTGCCATTCAAATAATGTTACCATCTCCCAAAGAACAGTTGGAGGGCAGGAAAGAATAATATTTCATTTTAAGCTGGACTACTCATCTACCAAAATACCATTTTGACCAAAGAAACAGATGCAGAATTACAGTCACAGCTGCATTCTGTGTAGAACAAGTTGGATAATGGTACTCTAAATTGCTAATTACACTGCTAATGATTTTTTTAGTGGCATTGCATTATTTTCCCACTTTTGTTTAAATTTTTTTAAAAAAGCATCTTGGAAGTTTTAAAAATGGTAAATTGTTAAATATCAGTGAGTCGTCCAAAGAGAAATTCCATATAACATCCATTTCTTGAAATGGCATTCTCATATGGGATTTTGTAGGAGCGCCATTTATTGACTAGCTATTTGTTTTAATTTACTTTCTCATCAATTTACTTGCATTTAAGATTAAGTAGCTCAATATTAGTTGTATCTAGCTCCACAATTGGTATGAAAAGATAATAAACCAACATATGTCATAATATGTTGGCACTGGGAATGTACTATGACTAGATTTACAAAAAGTAATAGCAACAGTACATTTTTATTTTTATTGTGACAACCATGGTGAAATTTATTACACTGTTAGTATTTTATTGTTTAATTATGCCAGAATAGCTTAGGGAGGTAATTGCATTTTTTATATAAAAGTGCTGTTAATGTTTTTATTTCAATTTAGCAGATTATAGAATACAGACTAAAGCACTGCCGTTGTTCCATATTGTTTCTTGTGCATTTAAGTGGCAAAATATTTTTTCTACAAATAGTAAATTCATTTCTACTGAATTCTTTTATTAAGGTTTCTAAATAATTTGCCTCTTAAGTGAAAACCTCAATCTGGACAGGAATTTCCATATAATAGATTTATAAATAATATTTTATATAGAAAATGGTGTACCAATCACAATAATGTCACAGTTTTTTGAAAATTTTTCTATTTATTAAGGTAAATTTCCCGTAAATTAAATTTCCCATAAATTAAAAATACATTCTTCTTATGCAATTACAAATTCACAGGTAAATACTTACATTTGCTTCTAACAGATGATCCAATTTCAGTGATCTCTTAACACTGCCAACAAAATATTTAAAGAAATCTTAGATTTATATGCTTTAAGTAGCCAAATATTTGAGAGTAATAAATATAAACGATTCTGAGTTACTTTTGCCAATGAAAGCAGAATACCATATGAAGAAAGCAATTTTCTTGATGATGAACTGGATTTTTTAATAGCATATTTCAATATGGAATAATTAAATATTCAAATAGATTTTTATATGCAGTTTCACATACATTCACTATTGTACAATTCAAGCATTAAAATAGTATTATGAAATAATCTTAGTAAAAATGAATATATTTGTTTTAAAATAACACTATTGAAAAATTAAGCATAAAGACAAAATAATTTATACAACCTTAATGGAGATGTTGAAAGTATATTATTTGCAGAAATAATGTACTAGGTATTAAAGTAAAGGTATGAACAAGGTGAAAAGTTTTGCGCGTTATTCTAGCTTTAAACATGATTCAGTGCTACCAGACTATGACTTAACTGAGGAACAGATGCTCTATGTCTTTATAAGTCCCCAATCCATAAGAAACTATTTTTTGTTTCCCTCACTAAACTGATTCAGGAACATGCCAGGCTCTCTCTGTGCAAAATCTGTTCTGCTAAACTGGATGCCCAGCTGTTAGTGACAATGCTTAGAAAGGAAAGCTGAATATTTATAATACTTTATTTCGTACAGCTGTCTTCTAAAGAGCAGTCATCAACATTTTATTGAATGCAGGCTAAATGCTCAAAGGAGAAAAAGGTCAATATAAATTAAAACTAGTTTTCCCAGTAATAAATGCAGCACCAAAAGTACTTTCTTGATCCCTGAGAAAAAGAAATTATGTTATTTAAAATACTAGAGAATTTGAGCATAAAGCAAAAAAAAAAAAAAAGAGAAAGAGAAAGAGAGAAAGGAAAGAAAAAAGAAAAAAAAAGAGAGGATTGTATTGTAAAGTTTATATTATAGAAAATAAAAAAATTTTATACATATTAGAAAATGACTGTTCATAAATAACTATTTACTTTTTTTCCTGAATATTGACTTTCAAACAAGTGACAAGAACAAGAGAAAATAGAAAAGATGGACAATTTACAAATATTATGGAGTAGTAAATATTAAATAAGAAAATTTAATCTAACAAAAAAGGGCTCACTTGGGTGCCTGGGTGGCTCAGTGGGTTAAAGCCTCTGCCTTCGGCTCGGATCATGATCTCGGGGTTCTGGGATCTAGCCCCGTGAAGGGCTCTCTGCTCAGCAGGGAGCCTGCTTCCTACTCTCTCTCTCTCTGCCTGCCTCTCTGCCTGCTTGCAATTTCTGTCTGTCAAATAAATAAATAAAATCTTTAAAAAAATGCTTAAAAAAAGGGGGCTCACTTAATTTTGCTATTATATCTACATTAGCTTATCACATAACATTATTTCTTGAGATTAATTAAATCACTTTGAAAAATAACTTGTATCTTTTAGAAGTCCACTTGAAATAAATTTAATGTGAATTCTCAATGAAGCAAGAAGAGAATAGAGGTATGAACAAATAAAAATGGCACATGATCCCCAAAATGTGTATATATTTAGTTTTAGAATACATAGTACTCTATTCAGGTATAGGAGATATTTTGGTATTTTACAAAATTTCGAAAGTAGAAATCAAAAACTAAAAGTACACAGCACAGAGTTTTTAAATTGTTTTTAAATGCTAAGATGTAATACTACCTATTAGAAGGAAATAAACCCCACCCTGATATTAATTGTTCAAAATATTACTTATTGATGACTAATTCTTAGAGAAAGTAACTCGATGTTTAGATTTAAGAGATTTCTGGTTAACATCCTAGGTTTGATCTAAGAAGCCCAAGGAAATATATAAGTAAACAAGAAATTGAGCAGACTGTTATTTTCCACTTTAACAGTTTAGTGAGAATCTAAAAAACATGATTGTCGGTGATACAGTTTTCAGATAATTTAGGCATGTAAACTAAAACCTGGTAATATTTACAAGAATCATGAAAGGATTTAATAGATGAGACTAGGAGAAATCTAAGAAATCACTTAGTTCATCCAATACGGAAGAGTTGGTGTGATGTGCCCACTGTTCCACAGCTTGAAGAGCAGAAACTCTGATCTCAGGTCCTGTGCACAACAAATCTTTGTCGAATTGGGGAGGAGTTGAACAGCAAACCTACTAGAGGATTTTATGACGATCTATTAGAACTAGGCCTATTGCCAAACTGTGTTATTAAGTTAAGTACATACTGTATGCTTTTACTCTTTTTTTAATCTACTCTTTTATCCATAAACAATTATAAGCATGAAATTATGTTACATGGAAGAGGATGATGTTAATAAAGAACAGAGAGGAAGAGATGGTTGAAACATACAAAATAAAGGAAGAGCAGACAAAACTTGATTAAATACATGGGGTAAATATTTTTCTGAAGTATTTACTCACTTGTTCCCAGTGCCAGTTGGCAATTAAAAGTGGTGTATCTCTGGTCGTTCTGTAAAGTTATAAGTAGTTTTAGGGGTTACTACTTTGATTTTAAAAAATGGGATAGGCCAAAAAGGACTCAAATAGACATTTCTCCCAAGAAGATATACTGGTGGCCAATAAAATATAAAAAAATGTTCAACATCCTTAGTATTAGGAAAAGGCACATCTGAACAACAAAGAGATGCCATTTCATAGCCATTAGGATGTCTAATATAAAAAAAAAACAAAACAGAAAAAAAAAAGAACAGAAAATGTTGGCTAGGATATGGAGAACTGGAATGTTCATGCACTGCTGGTGCGAGTGTAAAATGATACAGCTGCTATGAAAAACAGTTTGGCAGTTCCTCAAAAAATTAGGTGTAGAACTGCCATATAATTCAGCAATTCCACTTCTGGGTATATATCCAAAAGAACTGAAAGCAGACCCAAACAGGTAGTTGTACACCCATGTTCATAGCAGTGTTATTTCCAGTAGCCAAAATGTGAAAACAATACAAGTGCCCATTGACAGCAAAATGAGTAAACAAAATGTAGTATAGATATACAATGGTTTATTATTCAGCCTTAAAAAGGAAAAACATTCTGATACATGCTACAACACAGATGAACCTTGAAGATATCGTGCTAAATGAAATAAGCCAATATCAAAGGGGCAAATACTGTATGATCCACTCAAATGAGCTACTTAAAGTAGTCAAATTCATAAACACAGAAAATAGTGGTCGCCAAGGGCTGAGAGGAACGGTGAATAGGGGGTTAGTGTTTGATGGGTATAAAATTTCAGTTTTGCAAGATGGAAAAAGTTTTGAAGATAGATGATGGTGATAGTTGCACAGGGTGAATGTACTTAATGTCATAGAACTGTACATTTAATGATTAAACTATAAACTTTGGGGGTGCCTGAGTGGCTCAGTTGGTTAAGCCTCTGCCTTTGGCTCAGGTCATGATCCCAGGGTTCTGGGATCAAGTCCTTTGTTGGGTTCCCTGCTTCTGCTTCTCCTTCTGTCCCTGCCCCTACTCATTCTCTCAATCTCTTGTTCTAATAATAAAATCTTAAAAAAAATAATTTTTTAAATGGGCACTTATCTACTATATCCTAATTTCCTCCCTCCTACTAGTAATCTTATTACCTCTGCAGATTACTTCCCACTTCCAACTTAACCCAAATTTACTCCTATGTCCATAATTTAACTACTGTGCTTCATTTTTAGTTGTACTAAGTTTAGATTCATTGGGATGAAAATTCTGGTTGCTACCAACATTTTGCTCTTGAGAATTTAGGAAAGATAAATACATTTGACATAAAATTTCATATCAAGAGGAATAGAAAGTAACTATGTTTGTAGGATTAGTCATATTACTAAGACTATCCTCCCCTATTTTATTTATTTATTTATTTATTTATTTTTTTTTTTTAAAGATTTTATTTATTTGAGAGAGAGGCAGTGAGACAGCATGAGCGAGGAGAAAGTCAGAGGGAGAAGCAGACTCCCCATGGAGCTGGGAGCCCGATGCGGGACTTGATCCCGGGTCTCCGGGATCATGACCTGAGCCGAAAGCAGTCGTCCAACCAACTGAGCCACCCAGGCGTCCCCTCCCCTATTTTATTTAAATTATCACGTGGTAGTATCCTGAATAGGATTTTCTGATTCTACAAGAACAGAACAAGTACACGACTTTTATTATACAAATTCATAAACACAGAAAATATTAACACTGGTGACAATATAAATTACTCCAGAAAAAATGAATTTTCATTTGATTTCTAATTAAGAATGAGGAATGACACCTCAAAATACACAAAATGAATGCTTTGACCGTCTCTTTAATTTTTTTTGAGAGTGTGCAAGTGGGCAGAGAGGGAAGAGAATCTCAAGCAGTCTCCATACTCAAGGCAGAGCCCAATGTGGGGCTTGATCTCACGACCCCAACATCATGACCTGAGCAGAAATCAAGAGTTGGACACCCAACTGACTTGAGCCACCCAAGTGTCCCTTTGAGCTTTTCTTTAACAACACTGGATCAGGGGTGCCTGGGTGGCTCAGTCAGTTAAGGGTCTGCCTTTGGCTCAGGTCATGATCCCAGTGTCCTGGGACTGAGCCCTGCATCAGGATCCCTGCTCACCAGGGAGCCTGCTTCTCCCTCTCCCACTCCCCCTGCTTGGGTTCCCTCTTTCACTGTATCTCTCAGTCAAATAAATAAACAAAATCTATAAATAAATAAATACAAACAAAAATACTGGATTAAATATAATTTTGAATAGCAGAGCTGAGGGTAAAAGTGTGTGTGTGTGTGTGTGTGTGTGTGTGGAGACAGATAAACTTGGTAAAGCAGGTAAGAGTCAAAGGGCCTTGATGCTATGCCGAATTCCTCCCCTAAGCTTCAGCGAATCACATAATTTCACTAAGCTTCATAAAGTTGATAATACTGGCCTGTAAACTAGTAGGTAATTTCTGAATGGAAGATAAAAATATCACTTACAATGTCAGTGCTTCCATTTACTTCTCACTATAATGGTGATGACAATATTTCAAGAGTATTTAAAGGAGTGAGTATACTTGTGAGATGCTTAGAAATCCTTTGATGAAAGGCAATGACCGAATTCACATCCCATGTGTCTCCTTTGGTGTAAATTGAGATATCTGAAACGATTTATTTTCCATTCTATGCATGAGAATGAGAAAAGAAGGGAGAAGAATCTTCTATATCCCTTTTATATTCTTCCTTTCATTCAAGCCTTTTGTGTACTCTCAAGTGCTCTTTTGTGTTCAACATTCAAGCGGTCACATAATAATTTACTATCACATATGGGTGAGTAGAGAGAAATATTACTTTGTTAAATGTAGAAATATGGTCATCATGTGAAAGCACCTAAATAAATAATGAATCCTGTTATTCTTCATGATAAAACTGGCCAAAACCTTAAGCAGTTATTGGGTAACAGATGTTTTTTGTGTCAAAAGCTTCCTTATTAAAAGGTTAACAGAGAATTAGCTAAACAATTTTTTTAAAAAGATTTTTATTTATTTATTTGACAGAGAGAGACACGGCGAGAGAGGGAACACAAGCGGGGGGAGCTGCAGAGAGAAAGCGAGAAGCAGGCTCCCCGCTAAGCAGGGAGCCGGATTTGGGGCTCGATCCGGGGACCCTGGGATCACGACCGGAGCTGAAGGCAGACGCTTAACGACTGAGCCACCCAGGCGCCCCTAGCTAAACAATTCTTATAGAAGTAAAGGGATATATTTGGGAATACTGACCCCATAAGATAAATAAATACAGGTGACATGGTCACTGGGCAAAATAAAATGAGAAGTGTCATAAGATAATTTCATTCTTAAATGAGTATTCTCAAAAATGAACATTAATATTCATTATTTCCTCCTGTGAGAAACTTACATACACATATATGTGTGTATCATCACACATACATATATATAAAGGACATAAGTTAAATCCTTTTAAAATTTATCAAAAGGGGCCAAATAGTTTTATCAGAATTAAATATGGGAAATGGGTGATATTTTACATATTTTTGGTATGTATTATATTTTATAGCATAAAAATTAATAACGAATTTACACTGATGTCTACCTTCCCCTTGAGAATCTAGCACAATCTCTAAGTTTTCTCTGACACAGTCCACATTGCATTAAGGATCTTTCTACTCTGTAGCACTATAGCACTTGTGTTGCCCCTCTCACAAAACTTACCACATTGAAATAGTATATTTATATGTTTGTCTTTCCTCCCTGGACTAAGATATTTATATCATTAGAACCTCCTCTGTTAAGTGATGAGGCTAAACATCCTTGTTAAACTATCTTTCCCACAAAAACTAAGACTCCCAGCAAATACAGTGTCTGTTCATATTTGAATGCCCAAAGCCTGACACAGTGATGGGAAGAAAAGTGTTATATAAATTAATGATTTCTTCAATTAATTGTATTTATTTTTAACTTAAAACTTCAGTCTCAAATTGAGAAATATATTTAATTCCTTTAACTTTTTATGATCCTCCAATTCTGTTTAAGGTAGTTTCAATGCAGGTTCCCAAAAGATGTCATATTAACAGTCTTATCTCTAACATAGTCTCATATAGATTTATGTCTTCATAGTTCTGGAAAAATCTAAACCATATTCAAAGATTGACTTTCCTTCATTTTTTTCCTTTCTAGACTTCATCTAGAAGTAATTTTAGAATTTCTGGTTCCATTTTCCATATCTCTAAACTCTAATTTCTTAGCATTTTTTTGGTCTCTGTACTGTGTATGGGCAATCCCTTCAGATCTATCTTCCAGTTGTCAAATTCTTTCTTCAATTATATCTAATTTATTGTTTAATCCACCCATTGGCATTGTTGTTGTTGTTCTTTTAAACAATTTGATGAGTTTTGGAGGTAACTTTTAATTTTTACTTAATCTTAAACTTAAAAAAAACTTTTAGGAGTAAGAGTTCTTATCTTTTACCTAGACTTATCATTTGTTTACATTTTGTCCTATTTATCATTCTCTTTTTCTCTCTTGCTCTAGTTCTTTCTTGACTTACTGTGGGTTATGCCCTGATAAACTCATCTAAGTTGAAAATATCTCAAGTTGAAAGTGCAATTAATACACCAAACCTACAAAATTTCATAGCCTAGACGAGCCTATCTCACAACATGCTCACAACACACATATTAGCCTATAGTTGGGCACAATCATCTAACACAAAGCCTATTTTACAATAAAGTACTGAACATCTCATGTGATTTACTGAATTCTATACCAAAAGTAAAAAACAGAATGGTTATATGGGTATAGAATGGCTTTAAGTTTATCAGTTTTTCACCCTAGAAAGTGGGTGGGGTTGATTGAGAGCTGTGGTTCAGTGTCACTGCCTAGCACCACAAAAGACTATTGTATTACATATCAGTAGCCAGGAAAAAAATCACAGATTTTTAAAATTTTTAAATTTAAAATTTTAAATTAAATAATTTTAATTTTAATTTAAATAAAATTTTAAATTAAATAAATTTTAAGTGTACAAAGATACACATATAAAGATACACAGAGCTAGATTTTTTAAATGTACATATAAAGATACACAGAGCTAGAACAGAAAATATGTATATAGGCATAGTTAAAAAATCTGTGATTTCATATTGATACTCCCAGTGCCAAGCCAACATATTTTAAATTCCTCTATCCAACAATGAAAACCTAGCTCCTATTATGTGCAAAACACTAATCATTTGCTCAAGCCTAGAATACACAGAAACCAGTTTCACAAGTGCTAATCCAGATCCCTGTCCAACACAAATCTATTTACTAAGATTCAGTATTTGCATAATATTGTTAACTGTAAAATGTAAATAAAATCATTCTATCAGGTATTAAACAGTATTTCAATATAGTTTTAATCTGTATTTCCCTGATGACTAACAAGATGCTTCCTTGCCATTTATATAACTTTTTTTTATTAAGTATTGGTTCAAATTTTTGAACTATTATTTCAATGAGTTTTACTGTTTACTTAAGTTACTGTTTTACTGTTGAGTTATAAGAATTCTTTATATTTATTCTAAATGTTAATTGTTTAAAATATATCCTATATTTTCTCCTACTCAGTGGCTTGACAATTCATTTAAAAAAATTTTTTTAAAGTAATCTCTATATCCAATGTGCACCTGGGTGGCTGAGTGGGTTACGCCTCTGCCTTTGGTTCAGGTCATGATCCCAGGGTCCTGGGATTGAGGCCTACATCGGGCTCTCTGCTAAGCGGGGAGTCTGCTTCCTCCTCTCTCTCTCTGCCTGCCTGTCTGCCTACTTGCAATCTCTCTCTCTCTGTCAAATAAATAAAAAATCTTAAAAAAAATTTTTTATTTATTTGAGAGGGAAAGAAAGAGCATGTACGTGAGAATGCAAGGGCAGTGGAGGAAGAAGCAGAATCCAGGCTCATAAAGTCTCCAAAGAAAAACTATCGTTTGCTCAAACCCCAGTTTGATACTTAATAACACGTGACCTTGAAATAAGGACTACATTTAGATCCAGGATTTATGGCATCCTGAACTTCCCCAGAACCAAAACCAAAGCACTAATTACAATATTTTCTTGGCCCAGTTGGCTGCCATTGAAATTGGCTTCAAACTTCTCTTATGACTCAAACTCTATATGCTTTACCAAAAAATAACAAACTTGACCCTATTATTTGGAAAGATTGGGAAGACAAGATTGGGGGACTTTAAAGATTGGGAAGATAAGCTTTTTGGGACTTTTAAAGAAAAGCATTAAATAAAGCCCCCTGCCTTCAGATGTCCTAATTATCAGCTTCCCTTTTTTCCTCTTTGCATATGAGAGGGAAGGGAATACCCTTACAGTACTCACCCCAAAACGGGGAGACCTTCATTAACTCATAGGGTATTATAGATAACAACTAGACCATGTAGCACAAGGATATCCACTTTGCCTCTGCCTTTTTGGATAAAGCCACTGAAGAAATAGTCAGGGAATCCCATCTTTGTGCCCCATGCACAAGAAGCCCTTCTTAATATCCATTACACTCACTCAACCCTTTTTAGTCATTTCTTTTTTTTTTTTAAGATTTTATTTATTGATTTGACAGAGAGACACAGCGAGAGAGGGAACACAAGCAGAAAGAGTGGGAGAGGGAGAAGCAGGCTTCCTGCTGAGCAGGGCTCGATCCTAGGACCCTGGGATCATGACTTGAGCTGAAGGCAAACACTTAACAACTGAGCCATCTACGCGCCCCCTTTTTAGTCATTTCATCTGTGAAATCCTGTAACTGCTCCTCATATAATTCTTTCTCACTGTAATGACTTTAATCTGGCTATTTTCCTCCCTACACTGACAAGACCCCTCATGACTGCTGAATGCTGACAGATCACCTTCTGACTCCCTGTAACAATTTACAGGAAACTCCTCTAATCATTAGACTTTACATGGTTTGCTGATGGTTCTCATTTAAAGGATGAAAATGGCAAGTATTGTGCCGGCTATGTTACTGCAACTCCTTTGAAGCCATTGAGGTAGCACCTTTACCTCTGGCTACTTCGGCCCAACAGTCTGAGTTATACACCCTTACTCAAGCTTGTACCTTAGCCAACAGTAGAACCACAAACATTTATACCAATAGCCAGTATGCCTTTGGGGTAGTTCAAGACTTTGATATGTCATGGAAACACTGAGGGTTCCTTACCTCCAATGGGGATAAAATTAAAAATGGTTCCTATGTCTACAATTTATTAGATGCCATACTTTTGCTGCCTGCTCTGGTTGTTAAGGTCCCGAGCATTCTAAACGACTCCCTGGATGCCAAAGGAAACCATCTTGCTGATACTTCTGCCAAAAATGCTGCTGTCAAGGAAACCAATGGCCAAACCTCTGTCATGTTCCAAAGGGATATTCCCTCAAATGATAATTTTGAAAAACTAACCAGAGACATCCAACAATTGGCCCCAGAACAGGAAAAAAATATTAGAAATCTAATAGTTGTTCATTTGATTAAAAAGAAAAAACTGACTTGGACCAATTAACAATTTGGCCCTACCAGAAATCCTAAAATTCCCACTATTTACCCCTGTACATGCATTAAACCATTGGTCTACTAACAAAATGATAGTGTTCATGAACCAATATTGGTGAGGATGTATTAATGAGGTCACAAAAAGTGCCCACCTCACTTGTCTCACCTGCCCAAAACACAATGCAGGGAACCTGCCTGCACAGCTCTCCAGCACTTTAAATTACCTCAAAGACCATTCAGTTTTCACAAATGGATTTCATAAAGCTTTCCCATCTAATGGATTAAATATGCTTTGGTTATGGTTTTGTATGTTTCCTCACTGGACTAAAGTTTTCCTTTGTAGACTGGCCATTGCCTCTTCTGTGGCCAAAATTCTATTAGAAAAAAATTATCCCCACGTGGGGAACCTCTCTTGAACTTCAGTGATTAGGGAACCCATTTTATCGGTTAGGTGCTTTAACAAGTCTGTGCTGTTTGGATAGTTTTACAACACTTTTATTGCGCATACCATCATCAATCCTCAGGGTTAGTTGAACACACTAATGGCACTATTAAGACTCAACTCCACAAATATCTTGGCCTAAAGCATTGCCTTTGTTCTAAGTATCAGACCCACTCCCCTGGGAACTCATAGACTTTGAGACAGTCACAGGACATCCAATGCACTTGGCTCCTTATTCCTTTGACCCACAGTTGATAAAAGGAGATTATATTTCAATATTATAAAGGCCTAATTGCTTCTATCAAAACTAACTATGCCTTGTTAGAGCAATTTTTCCCAGTGCACTTTCAGGAGACATAAACTTTAAGCACCTCCTCTTGCAACTTGGGAGATTTCAGCTATAGAAAAAAACAAAACAAAAACAAACAAACAAACAAACAAATGCCTCCAGAAAGACTCTCTTCAACCTAGATGGAAAGCCCCCTATCAGGGACTGTTAGCCAACCCTTCTGTGCCAAACCTCAAGGAATGGACTCTTGGATTCACGTGACACATTCAAAGAAAGCATCAAACCCTGACTGGATCTGCACATCATCTGATCACAAAGATTCCCTGGAATTGAGGCCAACAATACCTGATAACAGATTTCCCAAGATGTCTGGAACAGGCCCGTTAGAAGGTTCAGGATTCAGAGAAGTCTCTCTTTTTCATCTGGAATATTAGCTAACTCTGGATTCTTATCCAAAAGTCATGGTTTCTGAATTTTCAACTTTACCATATTATTAACAATACATTTGGTTCCGACAGTTCTTTTGAGATAACAATACTTTTAAAAAGGTCTTTGAAGTTTTACTGTTTTGCAAAAAGTTCACCAGTTATTGCTTCATTTTTATACCTACACTGTATCTTCTCAAATGCACAAGATAATTCTTTCAATGTGCTCTTGCAGTAATCATCATTCTGCTTTCATAACCGCTTAAAGTAGGGACTTCAAGGAGGCATGCATACATGACATGGGTTTGCTTCAGCAGGGGGAATAAGTGCCAATATTTAGTTGGCTACTTTCAGATCTAGGATCCTGATTTAGAACCATCACACAATTTGGAATTGGGATGTTACTTTCCATTGTGTACTTGCTGCCTGTCAAATCTTTGTAAAAACAATGTACTTAGGAAAAGATGTACTTAGGAAGATGTACTCAGTAAGATTTCCAAAGCTTACAGTCTTGATAATATGGACCATAGAGGGGAAAATGCCTGAGAGTTCTCCCTGCTACCCCTGGTTACTCAAATTTGACCTTAATAGGTTTCCAATTTGTACAATTTCCCTCCAAAGTGGGACATAACACCCAAGAGAGATCCTTCCTGGCACTAAGGGACAAAAGGTCTCTGAATTAAGAAGAACCTGACTCTTAATCAGCAATGCTTTTGGAGAAAGATCTTGACGAAAGGGAAGAAGTGTGAAAAATAATCAAGGGGAAGCCTCGTTAAAGTGGAGTAGGGAGGATAGAAGGGGAGGCTAAAAGGAGATCTCATACCACTGAACGTCAATTATAGCAAGAACTGTCAATTACACACCCCAACAGAAGGGTTTCCACAGGGAAGAACCCTTAATTACAAGTCGCGATACGGAAAGACGTACACTGCACCTCCTACAAAATACAGACCACCCCTGCAATTCAGGCAAGGAGAAACCGTCAACTTGAACCTGAATTGACTGTCCTCCCACGGACTTTGGGTCAAAATGATCCCTCCCAACTTCTTCCTTCTTCTCCATAAAATAACTCCGCGCCTTTGTAGGACTTTACCTATGGTTTAGCCATAGCTTGCACGCAGCGAATTGAAATGCTTTGTTATTCCTTAGTAAACTCATTTTTGATAGTAAAGGAACAGGCTTTTATTTTTAAGGACAACATAGTATCTCCTCTTCTTGTTCACAAAGGGACCAAAGAAACAGCAATGGGGTGGGGAGGGCGGATACCTACGGCATTTCGACATTCAGGAAAGCACCACCGCGAGTTAAAAGGAACCGAGCCCCTTCTTTCTAAAGCAGAGACCCTTCAGAGGGAAACGCCGGCGTCTGAAAAGCGCGGGCCTGCGGGCGCCAGACGCGGTGTCACACGCAAGGTGGCCCGCTGGAAACACCGTCCCCCCTCCGAGGGATCCGAGTGTATAGGGGAAAGGGGAGGAGAGTCTAATTAATGACCTAGGACCTCATCCACCCTGCCAGTGCACCACAGGACCCTCTCTCCGCTCTGGTCATTCCAGACCCCGACAGACGAGCGGCACAGCCGTCTCTGTCTTCTCCTGATTCACCTCCCTAGATTTCTACCCGGACTGTTTGGGGAGGTGCTCTGAATCTTATTTCCGGTGGGGAGGAGAGGCGCAGTTGCCATGGTAATTAAAGGAAAGGCCTAGGTTGGTGGGGCAGCGGTGAGAGGATCCGGAATCCGCGGAGAGAATTGGCTGCGCTTCCTCGCGTGCGAGCTGCAATTAGGTAGCAAACAGCTCACTGTCTCTGTCTCTACGCCGCGCCCTGCCTCGCTGTCTGGCTTCCTTTTCTCTCACCTGCTTCTTTCACTTCTCTGTCACACCAACGCTGGGTCCGTGTGTACCTCAAGTGTGTATAAAACCGCAGCCGCGTCTTAAGAGAAACCCCCAAACCGAGAGAGCTTGCCCGAGATCGGCTGTGAGCGGATTCCACCGTGCAGGGAGGGCCGGGGACTGGGCGGCTCTGTTTTCACTTGGCCCTTTAGAGAGGCCTTAGGCGCTTGTTAAAAACAAGTTTATTTTTCTTGCTTTCGTGCGGCGGGTTATTTACGGAGCCGTTTGCTGCACTGGGCTCTCTCGGCCCCTGTCTTGGTCTCGGGCTGGAGTTTTCAGTGAAGGCGGTTTCCAAGCCGGAGGGGTGCGGTGATAGATTTGTTGAAGCTTCCGTTTAGTCTCTCGTCACAACAAGGGAAAGAATAGAATTCTGGAACATTCCTGCTGTGGGATTTCCACGTGAGGGAGTCCCCTTATTTGGGAAGCGTATTCGAGGACGATCCAAATAAATAAATAAATGAATGAATAAACTTAAATTTAAAAATGGCTTGCTGCGAAATGACCATTCATTCTTCCTTTCATATCAGAACAGTTTCCGCACGCGCCCCCCCCACCACATTCGTGAGGAGATGCGTGCACGCATATGTGTTTAAAACTGATGCTTAATTATAGTGGTATCAATTTGCAGTAACCAGACTGTGACACCGCATCCCTATGGGGTCCTTCTGAATCTGGTGTAATATGAAAGTGTCAGGCAGGCAGTCTGTGTATTATAAATAGGGTACTTCATCCATGATAAGCGATTATTATCTTTCTTTCCCAAGTGTAAAAGGCCTATATAATTCAAGAAGGTGCAAGTGATTTAGGCCTCCTGAGTAAGAATCCAATGAGTCAGTCCTGAAGGGGACCCTACCTGTGTCGTCTTATTGTTGAACTTGAAATATTCAATTTATTCGGTTGGAATGTATTTTTAGAAGTCAAAGCTGGGTAAAATGATGTTGGAAGCGGTTAGACCACCAGCACAATTTAGTGCCTCAGAGTAACTGTTGTACAAGAAGCCTTCATTCACATTAAGAAAGAAGAAACTGTTATCAAAATGTACTGCCCCGGGACGCCTGGGTGGCTCAGCTGGTTAAACGGCTGCCTTCCGCTCAGGTCATGATCCCAGCGTCCTGGGATCGAGTCCCACATCGGGCTCCTTGCTCCGCAGGGAGCCTGCTTCTCCCTCTGCCTCTGCCTGTGCTCGCTCTCTCGTGCTCTCTCTCTCTGACAAATAAATCAATAAAATCTTAAAAAAAAAAATGTACTGCCTCTTGTTACTGCTAGCTGGGTAACATCTCTGTCCCTCAATTTCCTTATCTGTAAACGGGTCCAAAAGTACCTGACCGCTGTAATAAGGATAAATTAATATGTATGATAATTCTTTAAGGCTTATGAGCCGAGGTGCTGTATAACCCCACAACAGTAATGAATGCAGTAAAATCTCACAATAATGCTGTAAATGGGATCCAAAAAATTCAGTCATTCAAAAGGTTGGCCTGCATTACTGAGTTGTTGGTGAAATGACCTTTTGCTCCTGCTGAGGGGATGGATGCCAACTGCTGATCACATTATATCCAAAGTCTCATTATTGTGGAGTTTCACTCTTTCAGGGTTTATTTAGCATTTATTATGTGCAAGGCACTGTTCTGTATTCTTCACACGTATTATACTTAATCTTCTTGACAACCTTAACAAAAACTTAACTTACTGTCCTTTTTTAAAAGATTTTATTTATTTGAGAGAGAGAGCATGAGAGATAGAGTGAGCACAAGTTGGGGGAAGGTCAGAGGGAGAAGCCGACTTCCCCACTGAGCAGGGAGGCTGATGTGGGACTCTGTCCCAGGACTCTGGGATCATGACCTGTGCAGCAGGGGACCACTAACCAACTGAGCCACCCAGGTGCCCCAACTTACTGTCCTGTAAGAGTATTGTTGTGTGCTTTTCTTTTGCTCTGATACTTATTTTGTTTTGTTTTTTTTTAAAGATTTTATTTATTTGACAATACTTATTTTGTTTTTATATTACAGCTTTGCTTTGGCTTTATCCTTTTGGCTTCTCATATATATATATATACACACACACACACATATATATATGTTGCATCTCATATATAGTTTATTTCTAAGTATACACGTATATTTATATATATGTATGTACTGCCAAAAGCTTATTCTAATTTAGCATATAATAATACAACCAGATGCATATTGTAGTTGTCTTTTTCCCCCCACATACAAAAACTTTAATGCATTGATTCCTCTTCCCCCCATTTGAAAGGCAAGGTGACATTTGCATTTTAGGGGATTAACATTGACTAAAATATAAAATTATTTTCTAATAGAATGGCCATCAGTCCAGGAAGAGATGCAGCTTTCTCCAGTCAGAAGTCAGCGCTTTCAGAGAGTCCTCGAACAAAGAAGTTTCCACTAACTGAAGAAGAGCTATTTTATATGAATTGTAGAGCTGCCTACTTAACTGTTTTTAAAAGCAGCTTAGAAAACATTATTTCGAAAGAACAACTTTACTTGGGTAAATTTTTCTTTAGAATTTACATGTTTTTCCTTATTTGTTGAAAGTTAATAGATCAGAAAGACAGGAGTAAGAATTACTTTGTTGGATCATCCCAGTTTCTTAGGGAAGCTTGAGGAATGGAACTACATTATGCTATTATACCATTTTATATATTTATATATTCTAGTAGCTTCAAAATAAAACATTCAATGTTTATACAAACTAGATTAGTATTTTTAAAGCATCCATCAATTACTTGCTTAAAATATTTTTTAAAAAATTCTTATTTGGTACCTTAAGATTTATATAAGATTCTATATATATAAGATTTATATAAGATTTGTAAGAGTCTATAATAATAGAATTTAAAGCATGTGGCATCTGAATCACTAGTCTGAATTTGACCTACACTGGGAAAAAGTAAAGAATATATAAAAACAGGTTGAATGATTATAAGTGATTATATATTCACATATATTCATATATATATAGATATCAATCTATATATATGTGAATATATAATCACAATCACATAGATTGTGATTATATATTCACAAACTGAATACTCATGTCAGTTTCATCAAGGCTAATAGCTTCATGAATAGAGAAACTGAGTTATTTTGCCAACTTTAGAAGTTGGGGTTTCCTTAAAGAAAAATTCTGACATATTTTTGCAATAATGTCTTAGGGTTGTACACAGTAAGATCTCTATTTGAGGAAATCCATATTTGAAATACAAAAATTGAAAAGATTAAATTTACATTTTATTATAAACTAAAATTTTAGTTTTTTCTTTATTCTTATGAAAGTAGTGTGAGGTCATGAATCTGTTTAAAAGTTTAACCTGTCTTTCATTATTATGGCATTTAGTTTGTGAATCTATATTACTATATGAGTAATATAGAATATATATTACTAGGTGATTATATGAGTATTACTAAGGTGCTATCAGTTTTAGAGAATTATCTGGATAATTCAGTGTTTCTTCAGTTTACATACACTTTCGGTTTTATGGTGAAATTCTCTTTGTAACATAATAATGATTGAGTTCATATAATCTAGATTTTTAAAAAGTAGGGTAAATCCGTGATATCTTTCTTTTTTTTTTTTTAAGATTTTATTTATTTATTTGACAGAGAGAGATCACAAGTAGGCAGAGAGGCAGGCAGAGAGAGAGGAGGAAGCAGGCTCCCTGCTTAGCAGAGAGCCCGATGTGGGGCTCGATCCCAGGACCCTGGGATCATGACCTGAGCCGAAGGTAGAGGCTTAACCCACTGAGCCACCCAGGCGCCCCCAGTGATATCTTTCTTACTACTATATCTTTCATCTATATCTTTCTGCCATTTATGCCTATAACATGCGCTTTGACATTCCATTTCAAGGTTGGACAGGACAGTACCATTATCAAAGTTTTAGATTTCCTTTTTTTCCCAACTTATAAATAATATAGGTATCATGGATTCATGTCAAAGCTTAAAGTAAACCCTGGCAAAAGATCAGTATTTTCATGTAAACCTTTAAACATTTACAGTTACATGTTTTTACTGTTATTAGACATAATAATGGACTCCAACTAATTCCAAAATTA
This sequence comes from Mellivora capensis, assembly GCA_004024625.1. Taxonomy (NCBI): domain Eukaryota; kingdom Metazoa; phylum Chordata; class Mammalia; order Carnivora; family Mustelidae; genus Mellivora; species Mellivora capensis. The sequence goes on along the minus strand of PISX010000425.1, from coordinate 49,198 downwards.
GAAATTTAGTTACGTTAGTAATTACTAAGTTATACCTATTTTTTAGATATGAGAATGTCTGCTTACTGAGTACATGTTTAGGCATAATTAATTTTATTTTGAGAAAGTTGTTTTGTAATTAGTAGTACATTAAAAAACCATTTTTGTTTTGTTTTTTTTACGGGGGGGGGACAGAGGGAGAGAGAATCTTAAGCAGGCTCCATGCCTACTGCAGAACCCAATGTGGGGCTTGATCTCACAACCCTGAGATCGTGACCTGAGCCAAAACCAAGACTTGGAGCTTAACTGACTGAGCCATCCAGGTGCCCCCAAAAGCCATTTTGTTATTAAAGACAGCATCAAGTGTATGCTGACCTGTCACTTGTGGGAAAGTTACATACCCATTGTCTCAAAGCTGTACAAAAAATAGCATTTTCTTTTTTTTTTTTTTTTAAGATTATTTATTTTAAAGAGACAGAGAGAGACAGAGAGCACAAGTAGGGAGAGGGGAAGAAGGAAAGAATCTTTGAGCCTACTCCCCACTGAGTGCAGAGCCGACAAGGGGCTCCATTCCACAACCCATGAGATCATGACCTGAGCTGAAACCAAGAGTCAGACGCTTAACTGACTGAACCACCCAGGCACCCCTCTTTCTTTTTCCTTTCCTTTCTTTTTTTTCCCTTTCCTTTCCCCTTCCTTCCTTCCTTCCTTCCTTCCTCTCTCTCCCTCTTTCTTTCTTTCTTTCTTTCTGTCTGTCTGTCTTTCTCTCCACCCTCACTTGGGGCTTGAACTCATGACCCCAGATCAAGAGTTGATGCTCCACTCACCAAGCTGGCCAGACACCCCAGCATTTTCTTTCACATGGACTTTTCACCTCAAATCACAACTTCATTTAGGTTCTGCTTGTATTCTTACCTTTTAAAGGGTGGAGGTTGGCTGGGGATGGAATCCTAAAACACATGTACCTTTTTCCTGATTCTCTTAATAGATGAATTATGGAATTGTTCATTTTTATGCTAGGCAAATACTTATCTTTTGTTCATTCCTAGGGCTGCATGGTAATCAGGGCTTTTGTCTACATCCAAAATAAGCCTTTAAAAAAGTTAAAAAAAAATTACATTGTCTCCACTGCTACAAATTTCCACAAAGCCTTCCTAGGTGCAAATTCTGTTGCCTCTAGGTGATTGTCTTGTTTCCTTTTCTCTGCCAAAGTTTTAGTTATCTAGGTATGATGCACTGTCATAAGCTGGAGGATGGGAATGTTTCTCTTAGTCTGTGGACTTCTAATATGTTACTGACCTTAAATCATGACCACAGGGAGCAATTTTACCCTTCAGGTGTGGACTTCCTATTTAGGTTAGAAACTTTAGCAACCAAAAAGTTTGAATCTCTGAAAACAAACAGACCACCCTGTATTATGCTTCTACACAGTGAATGTTCAATATAATGGACCCACAAATATCTGTATTTATCACTCTGCTCTAATTTCTATTTCCTTGAGGATATTTTAAAAAATTATTTTATATATATTAGTCCTTATTCATCATATTGTGGACTATATGATCATTTTTTTAGTGCTGATTGATAGTGCCCAGATCTTGTGAAATCTCACCTAAGATAGTTAGAAATCCCCAATATAAGGCTTTCTAGTAGAAGTTGGTAGCAAAATTCAGGACAGTTTTACCTTTAATTTTATTAATTCCATCTATAGTGCTTAGGGATCTTATCACTGGTTCATTTTAGATAGTATTAAGTCTTAATATATAGAGATTTCTTTACGTACAAATTGCCAGTTTACTTCTTTTAAACTGCACAAAATATAATTGTTTAGAACCATTATATTTCAGTGTGTATGACATACACAAATACAAAGTCTTTCTCACATCGTGATTTGTTACCTCACAGTGATGTAAGGGCATGCCTTTTAAAACAATAACATCTCATGAATAACTGGTTATAGGAGTATTTTTAAAGATTCTGGTTAAGAAAAGAGTAATTCGGGACGCCTGGGTGGCTCAGTTGGTTAAGCAGCTGCCTTCGGCTCAGGTCGTGATCCCAGCGTCCTGGGATCGAGTCCCACATCGGGCTCCTTGCTCGGCAGGGAGCCTGCTTCTCCCTCTGCCTCTGCCTGTGCTCCCTTACTCACTCTCTCTCCCTCTCTCTCTCTGACAAATAAATGAATAAAATCTTAAAAAAAAAAAGAGTAATTCAAGCATTGCATCTCCATAATAGACTTCTCTCAAACTTATTGAGTTTTAGCAAGGCTATAACTGCAAATAGCTGAATTTTGTGCATGTATTTGACATTTGTGACATGATTAATATTCTTGAAACCCTAATATCTAGCAATGATGAACATTTTAGATATGCTTTATTGACGAAAATTTTCTCAAATTAATGATTTCCTCATTTCATTAAAGTAATAATTAATGCTTTTTGTGGTTATTCTTAGGTCATCAAAACAATTAAATGGATGGTTGTTTTTAATCTTTTTTTTCCAGGCACTTTTACAAAGTAAATCATATTATCAGTTACACCATGTAGGTTGAGAACCAACTGTCAGAACAGAAAAATATTTAATTCTGGCATTAATAGATCAAGAATCTGTAGCTGGTAACATATGTTTTTTCATTTTTGAAAGTCAGGCATACATTGATATCACTAGATTATGAACCCCAAAGGTATGTATGTACTTTTATATAATATTATGATATAATGATGGAAAGAAAAAATACATTCAGATACCAATCCCAAATGTTACTATAACAAATAACACTTGCTTTATTGGACAGCTCTACAGCATGCAGGAAGAAATCCATCCCAAAAGACCATTAATAAGTATTGGACTCCTCAAACTGCCAAACTGAATTTTGATGATTTTTGCATAATTTTAAGGAAGGAGAAACCTACTTCAAAAGCAGAACTACTAAAATCATTTAAGCAATTAGATGTAAATGACGATGGCTCTATTTTACACACTGACCTTTATAAACTTCTAACAAAGGTAAGATTTGTGAAATAGTTTTGTAATATGCATTGCTGGCAAAACTATTTGGAATGTAGCTTTGGCTACCAAGGCCACATTAAAAATAATTATTTCATTGGCAGGTGAAATGAATCACATATATGTTGTTTATAAAGTACTTAAGGATCCTTCTGGATAAAAGGTGCTCTGTAAATAAAACATAAAGTATATAATTGAACCCATATTGCAATCCCTTATGTTCCTTTGCAATTATTTGCTGCCCAGAATGTTTTGTAATTTGGGAATAGATTCATATGTGATAAGTAAAAAAGAAGCAAAGTATAAATGGGGTTGGGAATCCATTGATTCTTGGTATACCATGAGAAATCATCATTACTCTAAATTCAGTGATAATATTATTACTGGTTTGATTATATATATTGTTGAAATTTAGTAAACTGAAGTTCATACTTCTACAAAATTTAGTAAAATTGTGAAATTTTATTTTATTGTTTCATTCTTGCTGAACATAATACTCATTCTGAGATTTATAATGAAACCAAATAGTCAAACTGACTTATAGAAAAAATTAAAATGAATTTCCACTCTGCCCTTTCCCCCTCATAATAAAGTGATTGTCATGTTTCTTTAAAATAAATCTTGTTTTTTCAGAGAGGTGAGAAGATGACTCGTGAAGAAGTAAATGCCATAATAAGTTTGGCAGATGTAAATGCTGATGGCAAATTTGATTATATCAAGGTACATAAGATCATGTTAATGTAAATTTGTATACTGTGTAGGAGAAGAATTTTTAAAGGGGCATATTTTTTTAAAAATTTATTTATTTGTCAGAGAGAGAGGGAGAGAGCGCAAGCGAGCACAGGCAGACAGAGTGGCAGGCAGAGGCAGAGGGAGAAGCAGGCTCCCTGCCAAGCAAGGAGCCCGATGTGGGACTCGATCCCAGGACTCTGGGATCATGACCTGAGCCAAAGGCAGCTGCTTAACCAACTGAGCCACCCAGGCGTCCCAAGGGGCATATCTTTTTAATATTGGCAATGACATACTTAATATGTTGTGTACAAATTACACTTGAAATTTAATCTGAAGAGTATTATAATCTGATGACTATAATAGAAATAATCAAGGTAAAATACATGCATGTACTCACAAAACATAGAGACTGTCCTCAGGAATATACCTTTTCTGGGATGGAAGAATCATAAAAATTATTTAGAACAAACTGAACTCTACACATGTCTTATAAAAAATAATAAATCACCTCTCTTTGTGTAACATTTTATTTTCACTCAGAGTATGACCTCCTCATTGAATCATGGCTGCATTTCACTAGGTCACTTGAGGGTGGTCAGTCTGATTTCAGGAAAATAAAATGACTTACCTAGTTCAATAGGAAATATATACCATCTATCAGTCTATCTCTTGCCTACTAATGTGCATTTGCCTCCTCCCAAATGTATGATTGAATGTCTTACCCACTGGACTACTTTTTTATTTCCTATAGTTTTGTAAATTATATATGACAACCATTGAGCAATGTCTCAAAACTACTGTAGAAAAACTGGAGGTTGACAGTAAACTGAAGCGTCAGCAGTTTGGAAGCCACACTGAAGGATCCCCTGAAAGGGACCCATCACCAGTACCAAAACCATCGCCTAGAATCATAAGAAAAACTGATCAGGAAACATTCTCAAATAAAGGTATTTACTTTTGACACTAAGGATTTCTTGGTCAAGAATGAAGAGTCATATTCAGATAAATTTTTCTTCTAAGCTTATCAGTGATAAAACAAATGAGAAGCCAACTTTTGTTAGGTACTGTTTCTAGACTCTCAGCTATAAAAATCTATTGAAGTAAAAATTTTATTGTAGAACTTAGCTTGGCTATGATTATTATATTTTGTTAAAACTAAAATTTCAGGGTAAAGAGTGACATACTGAAATATAGAATCTTATTAGTAGCCCATATATTAGGGACCATGAAAGACAGATAAATATTAAACGTCTGACTTTATTTCAATAGGAAGAGCAAAGAGAAAGAAATTAATAAACATGGCTTTTATACTATACTATATTTAGAAATAGACTTAGTATTGATAAATTTTCATGATGTGAGATTATTACTTGTTACAGGTGATACCAGGAGTTCATTAATGACAACAACTAGAAAGTTCAAAACATCTGTTTCCTTCACAATTACCATGGGTGCTAATAGTAACCGAAATTCAAAGTTAACTGAGCCAAACTCAATAAAGGTATTATATTTTATATTATTTATTTACTTTTTAAGATTTTATTTATTTGAGAGAGAGCATGAGTGGGGGAGAGGGGAAGAAGGACAACAGACTGCCTGCTGAGCAGGGAGCCCTACGACATGGGATTGGATCCCAGGACCCTGAGCTCATGACCTGAGCCGAAGTCAGAAACTTAGCCAACTGAGCCACCCAGGTGCCCCAAAGGTATAGTATCTTAAATTAATAGGTAAGAATTTTTCTGGAAAAAAAAATTTTCACATTAAGTGTATATATAACTATTCGATGTCTACAGAGAACCAGTAAAGTTTGTGAAGTAATTTTCTGAGATTTTTCTGTGGATTACAGCATTTCTACCTATAGGCCAGTTTTAGTAATTTTAAAGTAAAAATGATGAATAAGAATATTATTAAAAGGTATTTAGTTTGAAAGAGATGACTTTTCAAGTTTTTGAGCTTGAAGAATTATTATATATCTACTTTGCCAAGCAATTTTTAAATTTTGTTTAACAAATATTTTCCATAGGTATTTCTTATAAATAAATCATTCATTCAATATCAATTCCTGTGAGAGAAAGACAACAAAGTCACTTTGCTAAGTCAATATTTGTCGAGTGTTAATATTGATCTTCTTTCTTTGTTTTCCCTTTTTAGACTCAACCTTTACTAGTTTTCTTTCAACAGAAAATAATAGCTACAGAAATATAAAACATTAACTGGAAACTGCTAGGATACATTAAAAATGTGTACCTAGAGACCTCTGTAAAAGGAGGAAAAATGGTTATGACCACATACTATAACTGCTGTTAGAAAACTGAACTAATTGTTCTCAAGGGCTACATTTTTGTTTCAAATAACAACTCTGTATTTGTTATTGAACTCTGAAGTCCCTTATATCTTTAAATTGCTAGAGAGTGACATTTGTTCTATATTAAAATTTTAAAACATTATCTCCAAGGAATTTTGTCCAGACTGTTTAGGAATCTCTACACCCTAAGCAATTTGGTGTGCATGTCCAGCATGTTCACACACAATATTTAGTGCTCCAGCAATATTATTTTCCACCAATGGAAGCTTCCTGTATTTTTAACTAAATTAAATGCTCATAAAATTAACTTAGTTAAGTAACTGTGGTTTACCTAATTCAAAACTATAAATAATTTTAACCAATATAGAGAAATATTAATATGGATTATATTAAAACCATAATAAGACTTTTTCTCAGTGTCATGCTCCTGTTAATGGGGCCCTTACCAATATAATTTCTTTTTGTTTTAACTAATACAATTTCTTAATGTAGCTCGACTCAAAAAATATTCATTAAGAAGGTAATATATGCCAGCTATTTTGCTTAGTGTAAAATATGGGTATTATATTAAAAAATAAAAAATTTACTTGACTATTAATATTACACCAAGGTAGTACAGCACAGTATTTCATTTATTCACTCATTTATTTAACAAATATTTATTGAATGGTAACTCTGTGCCAGGCACTGGTTTAGATACTGATTAAGGGCTTTGAATAGAGACAGGCCTATGCTTGAATTTTAGCTTTGTCACTTGTAAGTTAGTCAGCAGCTCTTCTGAGTCTCAGTTTCCTTATCTATAAATTGAGAATAATTATATTTACTGTATTTTTGAAAGATTTAAATAATCTCACATGTATTAAGCATTTAGCATGATGCCAGGAACATAGTAGGCACTTAGATAATACTGTTACTAATATTATAAAACTAAGATATGACTGTAGGTATTTATATGGGAATGACATGATGAAAGTATAGTTTAAGAACTCAAGCTGCTGGAGCACCTGGGTGACTCAGTAGGTTAATCATCTGCCTTTGACTCAGGTTATGATCCTGGGGTCCTGGGATCAAGCCCAAGGTCAGAGTCTCTGCTTAGCAGGAGAGTCTGCTTCTCCCTTTCCCTCTGTCCCTGCTCATGTGCACTCTTTCTCGCTCACTCTCTCTCTCAAATAAGTAAATTAAATCTTTAAAAAAAAAGAAAGAAATGAAAAAAAAAAAAGAACTTATGTTACTGTTGTAGGTTATGTATGGAAACCTCAATTTAGGGAGACTATCTGAAAGGCTGATAGAGATATCCAGATATAAAGTGATGACAGGTAGGCCTAGGTTAGTACCTGAAAAAAAATAAGGAAGGAACAGATCTAACAGATAACACCATAGTTAGTCTATAGGCCATAGTGATTGTGTAACAAAAGACAACTTATATTTTGCATCTAAGACATCAAGAGCAGGGAATGGTACTGATGACAAGGAGGAATTAAGTAAAAGATACCAGAAAAATTAATGATTAAAAGCAGATGGCAGGGGCACCTAGGTGTCTCGGTCGGTTAAGCGTCTGTCTTCGGCTCAAGTCATGATCTCAGGGTGCTGAGAACAAGCTCTGAGTCAGACTCCCTGCTCATTGGGGATTCTGCTTCTCCCTCTTCCTCTGTCTCTGCCCCTGATTTGTGCTCTGATTTCATCTTGTTTTATTTTTCCCTTCCATCCCCTATGCTTCTCTGTTTTGTTTCTTAAATTCAACATGAGTGAAATCCTGTAATTGTCTTTCTCTGATTGACTTATTTTGCTTAGCATAAGTATGATTTGTTTTAACTAAGATTGATAGAATAAGTTATTAGAAAAACTGTTAAATTAATTTTCTTCAAATACTTAAAATCCATTTTAAACAAATTTGGGTACCTCAATTTCTTTCTTTCTTTCTTTTTTAAAAAGATTTTATTTATGTATTTGACAGAGAAAGACACATTGAGAGAGGGAACATAAGCAGGGGGAGTGGAAGAGGGAGAAGCAGGCTTCCCATGGAGCAGGGAACCCGATACAGGGCTCAGTCCCAAGACCCTGAGATCATGACCCCAGGCAAAGGCAGACACAATGACTGAGCCACCCTGGTGCACTGGGTACCTCAGTTTCATGTGTAGTGGAGGAATATGGAATTGGGACAGAGGAAGTTCTTTTCAGAAGTTAGAAAATTGTTGAAATGGGGTATCCATGAATCATACATTAAGCTACAAATTCATACAATTGGTAAAGGACATGAATTACAGGAGCAAAATAAGACCTTTTCGATAGATCACATGTAGGTACTTTCTCACTGTTTTGTATTTAATCCTGCTCACTTAGGTTTTGTAATATGCAAGGAATGTTGGGAATTTTTCTTTGAGAGAGGAATAGCTTTGATTGCCAGTCTTGACTAGAATTAGAGAAAGCCCAAACCATGAGTTGTAAACTCTAGAGATGCAATACTTCCTACATCCACACTCCTAGAATGTGTTTTAAATATGTGTATGTGTATTATATAAAACACAAATGTTATATAAAATATGAATATATTGGGTATAATATGTTATATGACATATTTGTTTTATATATGTCTATATAACAATTCAAATACAAACATTCTTTTTTTTTTTAAGATTTTATTTATTTATTTGTCAGAGAGAGAGAGAGAGAGAGCGAGCACAGGCAGACAGAGCGGCAGGCAGAGGCAGAGGGAGAAGCAGGCTCCCTGCCGAGCAAGGAGCCCGATGTGGGACTCGATCCCGCTGAGATCATGACCTGAGCTGAAGGTAGCTGCTTAACCAACTGAGCCACCCAGGCGTCCTCAAATACAAACTAAAGTAGAAGTGGTTGTCTAAATTTTTATGAAGGCTCCAAATAATTAAGTTCCTCATATTTTCAAAATGATGATCGATTGAACTTGTCAGTTAGATAGCAATCTAAGTCTATGATAGATCTACTGCTTAATAATTCTACCTCACCTAAAACTTTGATAATAATATAGAATTGTATGTCAAAACAAATTATATTCTCTATAGTGTTCCAAGAAAAATATAACTTCATTGATACATTTGTCTTTTGATAAGTAGAATTTTCAAGTTAACTATTTTTAATTTGTGCTTCTTTTCAGCATTTCCTTATACATTGTGAATGAAAATAAGTAAAATTTGTATATGACAAATAAATTCAGTTCTTTTTCCTTTTATTTGAATTTGCCTGAATTGGTAGAATATAGCACCACCTTATGCCCTGTGTAAGAATTACAAGCTACTATTTTATTTCTGCTTTGTATTGTTAAAAACTGTATCACACAGAATTTCTTACACTGTTATTCTAAAATTTTTTCTAAAAACTCAACCTCCTTCCATTTTTCTTATAATATTCAAACTGTCAACTTAATCTATAATCCTCTCAAATTGATTTATTTGAATGAGCCAGCCACTTTATCCATACTTTTTTCTTTTAATTCATAACATTTTCATCTAGGTTCTAGAGGAAAAGCTTTGGGTGATTGGAAGTCTATTTTTTTTTGTTGTTGTTGTTTGTTTATTTTTTTAAAGATTTTATTTATTTGTTTGACTGGCAGAGATCATAAGTAGGCAGAGAGGCAGGCAGAGAGAGGGGTGGGGGAAGCAGGCTCCCTGCCCAGCAGAGAGCCCGATTTGGGGCTTGATTCCAGGACCCTGAGATCATGACCTGAGCCAAAGGCAGAGGCTTAACTCACTGAGCCACCCAGGTGCCCCTGGAAGTCTATTTGTTTTAAAAGAAATTTAGGTTAAATAAGCATTTTTTTAATAACTCTGGCAGATCTTAAGAATTTGAATTTGAATGCTTCCTTTTAAGCAGGAGAGCTACAAATTCTCCTTACTAATGTCATTATTTAGTATTAAAAATAATCTGATTATTACATTGAAGTTTGTTTGATATAAATAATGTGGCATTTGTCTCTTCTGTTTATAATAGCTATTGTTCCACCATTTTCCAGCCTTATTAACCATGTATTGTAGTATCTAGGTTGGCTGTCTTTCCAAGGAAACTTGTAAATTCCCTTCCTGTGCTTTTTCTAAAACTGGAATTTAGGAAAGCCCTCCAATGATAATGCTTAACTCACTCCCCAGCTAAAGGCATCCCCTATCAGCCCATGGCACTGCCCCCAAGAAGTACAACAAGCACATGGAAAAATTCTTCCATCTTTGAGTTTCTCAAATGTCACATGCTATGTTTACTACCAGCTTACCAGGCAAAGTGCAATATGGGCATACCTCGTTTTATTGTGATTCACTTTATTGTGCCTCACAGATAGTGCATTCTTTTTAAGTTTTTATTCATTCATTTAAGTAATCTTTATATCAATCATGGGGCTCAAATTCACGACCCAAAGATTTAGAGTTACACACTCCTCTGAGCCAGTCAGGCTACCCCTGCATTTTTTTTTAATTGAAGGTTTGTGGCAACCCTATATCAAGCAAGTCTATTGATGCCATTTTTTCAACAGCATTATTATATTTGCTATAGTTATCTGTGATCAGTAATTATGACTTGCTGGAAGTTTAAATGATGGTTAGTATTTTTTAGCAATAAAGTATCTTATAATTAAGGTATGTACATTGTTTTTTGGACATAATGCTATTGCACACTTAATAAATGATAGTATAGTGTAAACATAACTAACTTTTCTATGCACTGGGAAACCAAAAAATGTGTTTGACTTGCTTTATTGTGATACTCATTTTATTGTGGTGGCCTGGAACCAAACCGGCAATATCTCCGAGGTACACCTCTATTTTTAGTTTGTTTAAACACTTTATTAACTATGGAGGAGGAGGCTGCAACACCTGTGATTAAATACAAATTTTCCAGCCACTAAAATATGCATGTCTTTTTAAGATTTTATTGATTTATTTGAGAGAGAGAGATCACGAGCAGGGGGGAAGAGTAGAGGGAGAAGCAGGCTCCCCACTGAGCAGGGAGCCTGACAGGACCCTGGGATCATGACCTGAGTCGAAGGCAGATGCTTAATGACTGAGCCACCCAGGTGTCCAAAATCTGCATTTTTCAATAAGGAACCCAAATAATTGTTTATCCTTTTTAAAAAAAGTATTTTATTTATTTATTTATTTGAGTGAGAGAGCGAGAGAGGGAGAGAGAGATAGAGAGTGAGAGCATGAGCATGAGCAGGGGGAGAGGGAGAGGGAGGAGTAAAGGGAAAAGCAGACTCTCCGATGATTAGGGAGCCCCATGCAGGGCTTGATGCCAGGACCTGGGGATCATGACTTGAGCCAAAGGCAGATGCTTAACCAACTGAGCAACCCAGGTGCCCCTAATTTTGTTTATCTTAACACTGTAATATATGGGTAATTCCAAATAATAATGCTTTCTCATACTTTATTAGTAATTTCATAAACAAGAGCTTTTTCTTTTCAACATGAGCTTTCTTTAAATACCAGATTTTGAAAAAATCATGGCAGATATTTAAATGAGGAAAAAGAACAGAAGTTTGAATATAGCTGGTAGCTTGGAGAGAGAGCAAGGAGACCTACCTAGGTCTATCTCTGGTTCTGCAATCAAGGAGAATTGTGACAAGTACATTCCTTTATTTTTCAGACTTACCTCGATCAAAGAGAAGTCTGGACTGGATTGCTTTTATACTTCTACCTTAAATATTTTATAATTCTAAACTAGTATCCCTTACCATTCCATATGGGTGACTATAAACATACTCAAAATATTTTAGATGAAATTCCATTTGATAATGCTATAGTCAGAATTGATTTGAAAGGAAAACATGTTTTCTATTTGATGTCAGAATCTTAATTCAAACTGTCTCAAATGGTAATTTGTCTAAATACTGTGTGAGTATATCTTTCCTTTCTTCTATGTAACAATTGTCATCTTCTAGGGTCATGTTGATTATACCTCACCCAATTGGCTTTGGAGTAATGTCAGCATCTGTTTTAGTCCTTGATATATTCCCATCCAAGGGATTTACAGGGAGGCTAAATGAAAATCTGTATATACTCTTACTCACCATTAATAGTTGAACTTTTGGCTCAAGCCCCCATTTGAGCCTCATTGAGTTATAAAAAATTTTGAATTTAGTACCCAGAGTATATTTTGTTTTGGAAATATGATCTAATGGTAGAAGCATTGATCCAAAATTCTTGGGCTGTAGACCTAATATTTCTACAAACTCCTTGTAAAATTCAGATTCTATATAACCTCCGGGTACCTTAATTTCTCTGTTTATTAAAATGACTAATTTACATCTACCCCTTATTGCCTCATAGGGATGTTGTTGAAATATCATATATAATGACTCGTTTCTGTCATGGGCAATATACTTACAAAGATGAATTCCAATAATTTAAGGTCACATTTTAATTTTTCAGAATTAAAAATACACATATCTTTTATACCCCAAAGGTGTAGCAATGCTTGTGATTAATGACGGATTGGAAGCTTGAGTCATAGCTCAGCAATAATGGTAATTTCTTAAAATTCAGTTTAAGAAGAAATCTCCAAAGAAAAGATGAGTATAAAAATGGAAAACTTACATAAGTTGAAAAGTAACCAAAACTAAAATAAAATGAAACAGAAAATACATACATCAAAGCTTACAAAGGGCAGCCAACTTCTAAGCAGTCAAAAGAATTTATTAAGGGACGCCTGGGTGGCTCAGTTGGTTAAGCAGCTGCCTTCGGCTCAGGTCATGATCCCAGCGTCCTGGGATCGAGTCCCACATAGGGCTCCTTGCTCGGCAGGGAGCCTGCTTCTCCCTCTGCCTCTGCTCTCTCTCTCTCTCTCTGACAAATAAATAAATTTAAAAAAAAAAGAATTTATTAAAATATGTAACAAAAATATCAAGTCTGTAATAGACCTATGAAAATAGAGGGTGAATAGGCAGTTGACACAAAAGGAGACAAAAATAATAAGCACATGAGGAAAAGTCCAATCTTGCTAGTAATCAGAGAAATTCAAATTAGTGCAAAAGTTGTTACAATACCACTTTATTATATCATTTTATTGCATAAATATAAATTGACACAAAATTGATATAATACCATATACAAAAATATGTGGAATACTATAATGAATATTTTATGTACCCACACCTTGCTTAAGAAATCATTCCCTACCATCACCCAGTTGTTTTTTTTTTTAGATTATTTATTTATTTATTTATTTATTTATTATTTTGAGATACAGCATGAACTGAGAGAGGTATAGAAGGAGATGGAGAGAGAATCTCCTCCAGACTCCTCACTGAGCATGCAGCCTGATACCATGCTCCATTCCAGGACCCCTGAGATCATGACCTAAGCCCAAAACAAGAGTCGAATGCTTAACTGACTGAGACACCCAGGTGTCCCCCACCATCCAGGTTTTTTTTTTTTTTAAATGATAACACTACTGACCAAGTTATGGTAGGGGCAGAATTATTGCATTATACATTGTTGGTGGTATTGTAAAATTGGATCACTGTTTTACAAAGCAATATAGTAAGACATGTCATTAGCCTTAAAAGTGTGCATACTTTTCGCCTAGGAGTTCTTTTGAAGGATATTATTCATGAAAGGAAAAGCATTTAGAAAAATATCCTTCATTTTATTATTATTTATACTGATGAGAAATTAGAAATGACCTCTATATCCAACATTTTAGAAATAAGTAATGGTACTCCAATTCAATGGATTAATTATAGAACCAGTCAAATTTAAAAAAACTATTACTTAGCAAAATGTTTTTTCTCATTGTGGCAAAATATACATAACATAAAATTTACCATTTTAAGTGTATGATTCTGTGCAGTAAGTACATTCACATTGTTGTTCAACCATCACTAGTATCCATATCTAAAACTTTTTCATCGTCCCCAGCTGAATCTCTTTACCTATAAAACAGTTAACTCCCCATTTCCTCCTCTTTCCACTCTTGGCAAATACTGTTCTACTTTCTGTCTCTGAATTTAACTAATCTGGATACCTCGTATAATTAGAATCATACAATATTTGTCCTTTTATGTCTGGCTTACTTCACATAGCATAATGTCTTCACAGTTTATCCATGTGCAGCATATGTTAGAATTTTATTCCCTTTTAAGGCTGAATAATATTCCATTGTATGTGTATTCCACATTTTGTTTATCCATTCATTCATCAGTACACATTTGGATTCTTTTCACCATTCAGCTCTTGTGAATAATGCTGCTATGAAGATGGTTGTACAAATATCTGTTTGATACATATCCACAAATGGAATTGCTGGGTCATGTAGTAATTTCATGTTTAATTTTTGGGGGAACTGACAATCTTTTCCACAATGGCTTCATATTTTACATTCCTACCAGCAACGAACAAGATTTCCAATTTCTCCACATCCTTATCAGCAGTTCTTATTTTCTGGTTTGTGTTTTTTTGTGTTTTTTTTTAAATAGCTATCCTATTTGGTATGAAGTGGTAGCTCATTGTGGTTCTGATTTGCATTTCTCTTAATGATATAATATTCATCTTTTCATGTGCTTATTAGCCATCTGTTATCTTCTTCAGAGAAATGTGTATTCAAGTCTTGTGACCATTTTTTAATTGAGATTTTTGGGGTTTTGTTGTTGAGTTATAAGAGTTTTTAATATATTCTGGATACTAATTCATTTTCAGGTGTATGATTGCAGATATTTTCTCCCATTCTGTGGGCTGCTTTTTCACTGTGTTGATACATTTTCTTCAAGCTCTGTTTTTAATACACTTAATATATCTTTTGTTTAAAAGTAAAAATTAGTGCCTTAGAGATGGCACATCTCTATACTGAAATATGAAAAGATTTTAAGTGTATGTACTTTATTTTCATATTGAAATTAAATATGGACTTAGGGGAATCAATGTAACCACTATGTAAGTTAAAAATAGAATATTATCAGCACCCCAGGAACCCTTGCTCTACCCAATTTTGTCCTGGTTCCTCCCTGTCTTCATCTCCTACTTCATTTCCTTCATTCTCCTAGCTCATTCTAGCCGTTCTAGTCACATTGCTCTTCTTCTAACACCTGGCACACTCTCACCTCAGAGCTTCTTTTTTTTTTTTTTTTAAGATTTTATTTATTTATTTGAGAGAGAGCATGAGCGAGGAGAAGGTCAGAGGGAGAAGCAGACTCCCCGCGGAGCTGGGAGCCCGATGCGGGACTCAATCCCGGGACTCCGGGATCATGACCTGAGCCGAAGGCAGTCGTCCAACCAACTGAGCCACCTAGGTGTCCCTCACCTCAGAGCTTCTGATAGAGTATTCCCTATACGTGGAGTGCTTTGCTACCTACCATTCTTTTAGCTCATAAAAAGATTGGTCACACGAACCCGGTTGACATAAGTGGATAATTATCACAGATTATAGTACTAAGTAAGCTCTTGGGAACACTGAAAAAATAGCAAAAAAAAAAAAAAATCCATTAAAAAAAAGTAATATAGCACTCTTCATCCATCCCTTCCACCAGCGCTGCATCCACAAAGCTTACTCCCTTTCCTTCTGTGCAGCAGAAATGGCTGCCCGTTCTATAGTCACAGCACATTGGTTTTGCCAAATCCAATGCCATGAAACTTTTCTACTATGTTTTCTTCTTAGAATTTTATAGTTTTAGTACTTACATTTAGGTCTTTGATCCATTTGTGTTAATTTTTGTTAATGTTACATTTAGGTCTTTGATCCATTTTGTGTTAATTTTTGTTAATGGTATAAGGAATTCAAGTTAATTATTTTGCCCTTGGATATCCAGGTTTCCCAGCTTCATTTGTTGGCCAGATTGTCCTTTCTCCCATTGAATGGTCTGGTCTGAGCATCTTTTTTTTTTTTTTTTCTTAAGATTTTATTTATTTGGGGCACCTGGGTGGCTCAGTTGGTTAAGCCACTGCCTTTGGCTCAGGCCGTGATCCCAGAGTCCTGGGATCGAGTCCCGACATGGGGCTTCTTGCTCAGTGGGGAGCTTGCTTCTCTCTCTACCTCTGCCTGCCACTCTGTCTGCTTGTGCGCTCGCTCTCTCTCTCTCTCTCTCTGACGAATAAATAAACAAATAAAATCTTAAAAAAAAAAGATTTTATTTTTGAGACAGAGCATGCGGGTAAGTGAGGGGGAGGTAGAGGGGAAGGGAGTGGGACAAGCAAACTCAGCAAAGCGCAGAGCCTGACACCAGGCTAGATCTCAGGATCCCAAGACCATGACCTGAGCCAAAACCAAGAGTCGGGGGCTTAACCAACTGAGCTACCCAGGTGCCTCTGGTCTTAGAATCCTTGTTGAAAACTACTTGATCATGCATGTAAGAGTTTATTTCTGGGCTATCTATGTATTCCATTGGTCTATATATTTGTCTTTATACCACTATCACATTGTTTTGATTATGTAGCTTTGAAGTGAATTTTTAAATGAGGCCATGTAAGTTCTCTAACTTTGTTCTTATTTTTCAGTAGCAAATATTTTGGATTAACATTAAATAATAATAATAACAATAAAATAGTGTTAATTAGAATATAAAAAATAAGTTTTTATGTACGGCCAATCTTAGGAAGGATTACATAGAATCAAACTAAGATGATAGAATTATGCAGATTTTCCCCCTATTTCTAAACTTCTAATTTTATATGTATTTTGATGCTATGAATATATATATTAATAACATAAAATATGAAAATATAAATTATGGAAATAATTATCATTTATATAATAGAAGAATGATATATAAATACATGATATATAATACATGATTATTTAGCCTTTAAAAAAGTGGGTGTGGGCTCCAAAACTGCTAGAACTTGTATAGGAATTCAGTAAAGTGTCAGGATATAAAATCAATGCACAGAAATCAGTTGCATTTCTATACAGCAACATCAAGACAGAAGAAAGAAACTGAGGAGTCAATCCCATTTATAGTTGCACCCAAAACCATAAGATACCTAGGAATAAACCTAATCAAAGAGGCAAAGAATCTATACTCAGAAAACTATAAAGTACTCATTAACATATAAAGTACTCAAAGAAATTGAGGAAGACACAAAGAAATGGAAAAATGTTCCATGCTCATGGATTGGAAGAACAAATATTGTGAAAATGTCTATACTACCTAAAGCAATCTACACATTTAATGCAATCCCTATCAAAATCCCATCCATTTTTTTCAAAGAAATGGAACAAATAATCCTAAAATGTATATGGAACCAGAAAAGCCATCGAATAGCCAGAGGAGTGTTGAAAAAGAAAGCCAAAGTTGGTGGCATCACAATTCCAGATTTCAAGCTCTATTACAAAGCTGTCATCATCAAGAGAGTATGGTACTGGTACAAAAACAGGCACATAGATCAATGGAACAGAATAGAGAGCCCAGAAATAGACCCTCAACTCTATGGTCAACTAATCTTCGACAAAGCAGGAAAGAATGTCCAATGGAAAAAAGACAGCCTCTTCAACAAATGGTGCTGGGAAAATTGGACAGCCACATGCAGAAAAATGAAACTGGACCATTTCCTTACACCACACAGAAAAATAGACTCATACTGGATGAAGGACCTCAATGTGAGAAAGGAATTCATCAAAATCCATGAAGAGAACACAGGCAGCAACCTCTTCAACTTCAGTCGCAGCAACTTCTTCCTAGAAACATTGCCAAAGGCAAGGGAAACAAGGGCAAAAATGAACTATTGGGACTTCAACAAGATCAAAAGCTTTTGCACAGCAAAGGAAATAGTCAACAAAACCGAAAGACAACTGAGAAAATGGGAGAATATATTCACAAATGACATATCAGATAAAGGGCTAGTATCCAAAATCTATAAAGAACTTATCCAACTCAACACCCAAAGAACAAATAATCCAATCAAGAAATGGGCAGAAGACATGAACAGACATTTCTGCAAAGAAGACACCCAGATGGCCAACAAACACATGAAAAAGTGCTCACCATCACTCGGCATCAGGGAAATACAAATCAAAACCACCATGAGATACCACCTCACACCAGTCAGAGGGGGAGGGTATGTGCTATGGTGAGTGCTGTGAAATGTGTAAACCTGGCAATTCACACATCTGTACCCCTGGGAATAAAAATACATTATATGTTTATTTTAAAAATTTAAAAATTAGTTAAAAAAAAAAAAAGTGGGTGTGGGGTGCCTCGGTGGCTCAGTCTTTAAGCATCTGCCTTCAGTTCAGATCATGATCCCAGGATCGTGGGATCGAGCCCCGCACTGGGCTCCCTCCTGGATGGGGAGCCTGCTTCTCCCACTCCCCCGCTTGTGTTCTCTCTCTCTCGCTGTGTCTCTGTCAAATGAATAAATAAAATCTTTTTTTTTTAAGATTTTATTTGTTTACTTGACAGAGAGAGAGAGATCACAAGTAGGCAGAGAGGCAGGCAGAGAGAGAGGGGAAGCAGGCTCCCCGCCGAGCAGAGAGCCCAATACAGGGCTTGATCCCAGGACCCTGGGATCATGACCTGAGCTGAAGGCAGAGGCTTTAACCCACTGAGCCGCCCAGGCGCCCCAATAAATAAAATCTTTAAAAAAATAATAAATTAACAAAGTGGGTGAGAAATCATTCTCAATGTAAATTATCTTTGTTCTCCCCTTTTTAGTGCCATAGTAGGTAATTCTATAATGAATTATTAGTATTTTTATATATTGTATATAGCTAATGCATATGGTTTCAGTAGCTTTCTCAATATGATTAAAGTCTTGGGCTTATTATTTAAATATCCTTCCAGATAATTTTTCAAAATCCTTTTTTATAAAGTCATTTCAAAACCTTGTAAATATGTTTGGAATTCATTAGGAATAGAACAGAAATGTTTTACATTATAGGTAGACAAGCCTATAATGATAAATTGAAGGGTTTTTTTGGTACACATTTATGGCAATGACACAATTTCTCAAATCTCCAATGGAGAATTTTTTACTTTTTGCATATGTCGTCATCTTCCGAGTTTTATTTAATTCTAGTTAAGAGCTCTGGGAGCTTTTGGTTTCAACCAGAAGGGATTTGGCTAACAGAAATAGCAGAAATGATCGTATAGAACATTTTCTCAGAATTGATGTTTATGAGCATTTTATTATAGCTGTAAAACTTACTCAGTATTGTTTTGGTTACTTGGACTTGTACAGGTAATTTTGGTTGTCATATACTTTAACTTTTAAATACAAAGTCATCCCTTTTCCTTTCAACATCAGTTTTAGTGGTCCTTAATCATTTTTACCATGTTCCAAGCACTAATCCTGCCCTAATTATCATGGCAGCATTTTAAAAAAAGATTTATTTATTTATTTGAGAGAGAGAGTGAGTGAGAGAGCACATGAGTGGTGGGAGGGGCAGAGGGAAAGAATCCTCAAGCAGATACCCCACTGAGTGCAGAGCCTGACTCATTATGGGAAGTGGGGAGGGTCCTTGATCCCGTGACCCATGAGATCATGACCTGAGCCAAAACCAAGACCTGGACACTCAACCAGCTGAGCCACCTAGGTGCCCCTGTAGCACCATATTTATTTATTACGCTGTTTCAGTACTTCCCTCACTCTCATGAACTTCGTCTTTCTTCTTTTATCCATGATGTCTTTTCCTAGCTTTTCATAAACTCTGCTAATCCTCCAAGATATGGTTCATAGATTGCCCTCTCCATTTACATGGATGCCCAAGCACCGCCCCCCATCAGTCAGGCACTATTGAATACCTACAATGTGCCAGGCATTATTTTAGGAACTAGAGTTATTATTTTGCACATGTGATTATTTTCTTGTTCTAACCGTGTACTACTGTCAATTATAATTGGATTATGTTAGGTTGGTTTTCTGTTTGTTTGTTTTACCTCTTAATGATATTGCAGATTCCTGGATTTCAGTGCTATATTTGACATTTCTTTTATATCCTCCTCAGTTTTTCTTTATTATTCTGCATGCTAGAAACATTTACTAAGTATTTGAAAAGAAATTTTTTCCTTCATTTCAGGAGTGGCAATGTGTACAATCAAAAGGTTGCTTTTTCTTAGAAGAAGATGGTGAAATCATTAGTCATCAATTTAGGATGCAAATAGCTCAGAGATCCATGGTTTATCTAACAATTAAACCATTAAACCTGAGTCAAGTTGAAGGCAAGTTTTAAGTTTTTCATGTATTTTTAAAATTTCAATTTATGCCCTCTTTGAAAATATTTATGTAGATATTTGGTAGCCTTAGTAAAGAAAATAATCTACCTAAGAAACATGGTTACATATACTTCAAGAAAGAATTAGTTTATATTTGGACTGTGTTATCATATTTTGCAAAGTATTTAAGTTGTTTTTTGTTGTTTAAAGCATGTTATATTTTAATTCATTTAAAAGCAGAACAAAGTGTACCCTGGTTTCCTCATGACATAGAATTGACTTTTATTTACTAATTAATTTTTAGCTTTTCCATTTGTGAATTTTTAAAATTAATATGTTTAAGAGAAGTTTTATAGGAACATAATTTGTACCAATATGAACTGCAAACAACCTTTATTAATAATCTTTGCATTCATGGTAATATTGGTTTTTTGTATATAAATGCTAGGTACAAATTAATCTCCTAGTGTCTAAAATGGTTATTATATTTTTAATTAGTGAAAATGTCTATAAGGGAACTTTCCCTAGATATCCTTTTAATGTTAATTATTCTAAGTATCAATTTTTATTTTTCTTTTATTATGTTTACATAATAAGAAAATGTTTACTTTATTACTAGATGATTCTTCCCCACTCTGTTCTTTTTTCTTCCTAAGGTAGAGATTATAAAAGTTTTTACTGTCTATCTTATGAGATACTTAAAACATTTGGTGGTTGATGCTTTTAAGTGACAATTACAGTAATCACTTTTTTAGATAAAAGTATCAAGATAGGCCTGCATATTCAATGCAGATGTTAATTCTCCATATTCTTATGAAGGAGATCCTTTATTCAATAATTTATCAGTTATCAAAATTGAGGGCCTTATATATCAAATATCATTTTAGGTGCTTAGGATACATCAGAGTACATGTACAACAACAACAGAGTACAAAAAAGACAAAAATTCTTGCCCTTATGAACTTACATTCTAGTGGGGGAAACTAATAATAAATAATAAATATAGTAAATAATAAATGATAGGACATATTAGAAAGTGACAAGTCCTATGGGAAAAATAGAGAGGGATAGGGCATTGTGAAAGTTGAAGGAATATGAGTTGCCATTGAAATGCAGCAGTTAGTGTATACTTCATTAAGAAGTTGACCTTTGACCAAAGACTTTGAAAGAGGTGCATCAGTTATCAACTGCTATATAACAAATTACCCCAAAACTCAGTGGCTTAAAACAATTAAACAGTTGTTCACTAGTAAGCAGGTTTGCTAAATAGTTATTTTGT
Organism: Mellivora capensis; assembly: GCA_004024625.1. Taxonomy (NCBI): domain Eukaryota; kingdom Metazoa; phylum Chordata; class Mammalia; order Carnivora; family Mustelidae; genus Mellivora; species Mellivora capensis. The sequence continues at coordinate 27,802 of PISX010000425.1, read as the reverse complement.
TTTGAGCTGTGCTTTGCTTTTCTCTGTAGGACTCACTCATGCATCTGTGATCAGCTGCAGGTTAGGTCATTGCTGGCTTTACTGGTCTTGGCTGGTCTCTCTGTGAGGTCTCAGCTGGGACAACTTGACTCTGCCCCATATAACCTCTTACCTTCTAGTGAGTTAGCCTGGACTTGTTCTCTTCATGTAACAGGGAACTCAAAGAAAAAGCAGATGCACTTAGGACTTCCTGAGGCTTTTGCTCCATTCTATTGTTCACACCAAGTTACAAGCAAGTCCAGATTTATAACATAGAGAACTAGACTTTTCTCTTGTTGGAGGAGCTGCAAAGTCACAACGTAATGTGCTGTGAATATAGAGAGGGCAGCCATTTCTGCTGTCTTCCACAGAAGACAAGGGAGTAAGCTTTGTGGATATAGGGCTGGTGGAAGGGATGGGTGAAGAGTGGTAGGTGGCCGAGTGTTCCACATAGAGGGAATACTCTATCAGATGCTCTGAGGTGAGAGTGTGACTGGTGTTCGAAGAATAGCAAGGTCACTAGAATGGCTAGAATGAGGTAGGAGAATGAAGGAAATGAAGTAGGAGATGAAGACAGGGAGGAACCAGGACAAAATGGGGTAGAAATGATTTTGTTTGTTAGTTTTTACCATATGAAGGCTTGGGCTTCTGAGAGAAATGAGGAACCTTAGGAGGATTTTTCCCGTGGTGGCTGCCCTCACGATTTTTTCTTTATCTTTAATTTACAACTGTTTGAATATGTGTCTAGGTACTTTTGTTTTTCTCGTTGATGCTATTATTGTGGAGTGTGTTTGTATTTATTCTGCTTGGATTTTTGACTTACTGTCTTTCATTATTTTTAGAAAAATTTTCCACCTTTATTTCTTCAAATATCTCTTCTGCTCTTTGTTTTCTTTTTCCATATATATGGTGCCTGACATATAGTCTGCCGTGCTGCACCACAGATAGGCCAGTGCTTGCATCTCATCTCTTCCTGGAAGGTGTGACTATTCTTGGATTTCATACTACTTGGTTACCCTGGGACCTGAGCTCTGATGAGTTCAAGGAACTCTGATGTACTGATGATTCATGTACTATTTCTTATTTTTAGGGTGGGAGCAACGTTATTCCAACTCTCAACTCCATGAGAGGATTTTGAGTAGAGACAGGACGTAATCTGACATATTTTAACAAAAGCAGTCAGGTTGCTATATTGGAAATAGATTGAAGGGTACCCAAGGGGTCCAGCTACGATGCTATTGCAGACTTCTAGGAAGGTATTGCTGATGCTTTGAACCAGAAATGTAGAAGTGATAAGAAGTGGATATCCTGGATATATTTTGAAGGTTAAACCACAGGATTTCCTGAAGGTTGGCTATCATATGCAGGAGAAGAAAAAGTTAAAGATGATTTCAAGATTTTTGGCTTGATTGGAAGTATGGCAACTGGAAGGATGAATTACTATTTACCGGAAGGATGAATTACTATTTACCGAGACTGAGAAAGAATATAGATGGACAGTTGCTTTTTTTTTTTTAAGGGGTTGGAGAAAGTCAATTTAGACATAGAAGTTCAAGTGGAAATGTCAAATAGGCAGTTGATTATTATGGGTCTGAAGTTCAAAGAAAAGGTTCCAGTTGGAGATGTAAATTATGGAGTTGCCAGCACATAGGTGGGGTCTAACATCTTTTCCCCCAGTGCCTTTCCATAGGTAAGATAGTGCTTGAATCTCATCTCTCTTGGAAAGGGTTTGTTTTTCCTTGGATTTCAGGCCTTGCAACCTCAGCTTTCTGATAAATTTAAGAAAAGTTATGATTTTTAGAAAGTAAGTATAGACAATATTTCTAGCAAAGTCACTGTATATAGTTATAGATGCTGTGATGTTTCTATATAAAAACAGGTTATGTATTTCTATATAAAAACAGGTTATGTATTTCTTTAAAAAAAAGAATCCAAAGGGGAAAGAAACCACCAGCTTCTTTTTACATAGGAAAGAGTAAGTAGTAATTGCTTATTTTAAGATGTTTGGGTTTTTTGTTTCTAGGAAAACCATCCCCTTGGTTATCAGTTGATACTGCCTTATATATTCTTAAGGAAAATGAGAGTCAAGCAAATCTACAACTCATGTGTTTTACTGAACTACGAAATAGAGAAGTATACATATTTATTTCCTAATGTTTAATTTGAAAATATAATATGAACTCAAGTTTGGGGAAAATAGTAGTTTTTCTATATTTGTTTTTAATTTTTGTATCTTCCCCTCCAGTTAGGGTATATACAGTACTTAAGCGCTATGCATATTATATATGTCTTATTTATTGTGTTGAATTTTTTCTTGTTTGCTGAGATTAAGAGCTGAGGATTGATTAGTAGTCTTGGCTTCATAATTTATAAGTTTATGACATTTTACTTCACTTTCTTCTTCTCTAAATGCCCAGATGACTCACATGTGAACATTTTTTTATATGCAATAAAAATGATTGATGCCAGTGGATTTTTTCCCTAAATACAAGCAATACAAGACTTTGGAAAAGTTGCTTTAGTTGTTTGTCTTTCTTATAATCCTACTGCAAAAAAGAAAAACTTCAAGATTACTATCCTCAGGCTTGATTCATATTATAGGGTTCAAAAATAGATTGATCTGAAGGAATGCTTTTAAATGATTTTATATGTTGCCTGTGGGGTTGTTCTGATCTTTCCTAATTATATATTTACTCAGAGGCCAAATATGTGAGGCAGATACATAAATGTGGCTATTTATTTTATGAGGACTACAAAATACTTCTGCTACACAACAACTGGAATAATACTATTCAAGGGCTTACTGCAGTATCATATTTAATCTTTATATAGGTCCAGCGGCAGACAAACATTTCCCTGATGGAATGTTGTATAAAAGTCTTTATTGTAGGCTTCCTAACAGACAAGAATAGTTATAGGCAAGAAACAAATAAAATGACAGAAGCTAATGTTTTGATGAAATTCTTCTTCAGAACTGACTACAAAGTTAAGTTCAAGATAAAGCATTGTCTAAAACAATAGCTTTTCCCATTTTGTTTTGGATAAAATTACTTTCTTATGATATTGCATGTATAAAAATGTTAGTTCATAGCAAGCCTGTAATAAACTTTGAATGAGTTTCTTTTTACCTTTTTACTATATTGGCCTCTGTTTTTCTGTAATATGCCATATTTACAAAAGATTTTTAGCTTTAGTTTTAGTTTCACAATTATTTTCTTTAAGAAAAGTTTTGTGCCCATGAAAGACTTTCCATTTTCCATCCACAGTGGCAGTTCAAGGTTATATGTGGAGATAGGGAAATTCTCAGGATAACATGTATGAGGAAACTGCAGGAACTGCTTCTCACTCCTGGATATCAGCCTACATCTGACCAGTTTACAAGATTATGGTTTCCCAAGGAGGAATTTGGTCAATCTTTAGGCTTTAAAATGACCCTGACCCTAGTTTTATTGGATTACTTCTTATATCGAGATAGAATGGTGTTACTTTAGAATGATTATGGTTCCTCTGACTTGTGAGGGCAGAAGTAGGGCTGAACCCAGAATTCAGATAAGCAACTTTATTTTGTGTATGAGTCCCCAGGATGATCTAAAATACATCTGCATTTTGGAAGTTTTTGGATACAATGCTGGGTAGAATTCCCTAAGGCGATTCTGTGCTGAAGGGCAAATAGCTGTTTGCTTAGCTATTATACACCATGAGAAAATGCTTAGATTTAATGTGTTTGACAGAGATAACCCCTAGGTTTTATAAGTAGCCGTTTGGTTCCAGAACATACCTAGAAGGTCCATAGAGAGATGCCATTATACTTTCTTTTATGAAATGGAAGAATAAAATGTTTCCCATACAAATGTCCTGGCACCCATAAATATACTGTGATGGAAAAGAATTTTGTGTAAGGTAGGTTTATCTGGGATTCTACCATCTTGTTTTATAGTCCATATTACATAAATAATAGTAGAATTCCAGTGCTTCTGTCTACCTAATTACACTCTTACAAAATGTGGCTAGTTCATACAAATAGTGAACTCTTGAAATATATTTAATTTAATTTTAATTTCAATAAACAAATTATTGAAATCTAATTTACAAATCACATATTTTTGTTTCGAATATTTTGTTTTGAATCAAACTAGGGAATTGTGACTGAAAAATTATTCTAAGATTTCTGCTTTCTGTTGAAGATACTTGCATCACAAACATTTTTGAAGATTACTGAGGAAGAAGTTATGTAACTTCTTACTACTATACTGTTAGGCATTTGTTTTTAAAATATATTATGAACTACATCTAATGGTCTTGTGCCAGGGCTACCATTAATAAAAAGGTTTTTTTAAGATTTTATTTATTTATTTGACAGAGAGAGACACAGTGAGAGGGAACACAAGCAGAGGGAATGGGAGAGGGAGAAGCAGGCTTCCTGCCCAGCAGGGAGCCTGATGTGGGGCTCGATCATGACCTGAGCTGAAGGCAGACATTTAACGACTAAGCCACCCAGGCTCCCTAATAAAAAGATTTTGAAGCCTGTAAAAGATTATGGTGAATATTGATAAATTACTTCTAACACTTCTCTTTCAGAAGAAAGATCAAAAGTCATTAAGATTCATGGTGGTTGTTGTTTTTTAATTCTTTTGAGAAAAGGTGTTTGGGTGGACTGGTGAACTAGGACCTGGAATTTATTGGTTAATTCCTTCCACAACTGGCTGTAGGCTGAAGAAAGAAATAAAACCAATAACTGAAGAGGCCCAACTTGTGTATAGAGATGAAACAGGGGAATTATCTCTTACAAAAGAATTTAGGTAAGTTTTGTTTATTAAGGCTAGAACTATAACATCTAAACAGGTTATAGATCAATAGCCTGTCTTCCATCCTTTCCTTTGGCCAGCCACCACCCCTACCCCCAGATTCGAATTCAGTAACTCAACTCATTCTCTAGGCATTTGAAAGTGATTTTCCATTCACAGAATTACCACGCATTTAGCAAGTCAACTTTAGTCACACATCTACAGATTTCTACCTGACTAGGCACTGCCTTGGAAACAGATCCTGCTAGTTGCACTGTTAACTTAGATAACTGTCAAATACGAAATCCAAATATTTAGGTGGCTCTCTCATACCCTAGATATATATAATAACATTGGGTAGAAGAGGAAGAAGAAAGTAGATTGGGGAAAGGAGAAAAGAAGGAGGGGATTACTATTCATTAAGGTCCTACTATATGTTGAGATACTATGGTTGTTTTAGAAGCTTGTTTATCTCACAGTAGACTTAGTAAGAAATATATCTGGGTACATTAAGTTTCAAAAAATTGTTTAATGCCTTGATATTACTTCACTTTAGTCTAGTTGCCTTGAAGACAAATAATTTCCTATTTTTGTAATTTTAGGTCAACTTTACTAGATATATTTGAAGTAATTGATTTAGATGGAAATGGTCTTCTAAGCCTTGAAGAATATAATTTTTTTGAATTGAGAACAAGTGGTGAGAAATGTGATGAAGATGCTTGGGCTGTCTGCCGTGGTAAGCACTTGTCTTTTTCCTTTTTTTTTTTTTTTTTAAGATTTTATTTATTTATGTGAGAGAGAGAGAGTGTACAAGTAAGAGGAGGGAGAGGGCCAAGCAGACTTTGTTCTGAGCACCGAACCCAATGTGGGGCTTGATCCTGTGACCCTGAGATCATGACCTGAGCCAAAATTAAGTCAGCCACTTAACTGACTGAGCCACCCTGGTGCCCTGCACTTTTCTTTTTCTTAGGGGATACATAAAAATATGTGGTGTCCTTTCATTCTTAAGAAGTAAAATGTCAAACTTCTCTGTAGAATATTATTAGGGCAATTAGGACAGTTAAAAAGTAATAGCATTGAGGGGTGCCTGGGTGGCTTAGTCAATTAAGCTTCTACCTTTGGCTCAGGTCATGATCCCAGGGTCCTGGGATAGAGCCCCACATTGGGCTCCCTGCTCAAAGGGGATCCTGGTTCTTCCTCTCCCTCTGCCCTTCCTTATTGCACGTACTCATGCTCATGCTCTCCCTCTCTCTCAAATAAGTAAAATCTTTTTTTAAGTAAGTAACATTGTTTATAGACCATAAAAACATAAACATTTATTTTCCTTAGATTGATAGTTGGAATAGTATTTAAGTTAAAATATCAATTACTTAAATATAATTTCATTTTTAGCCTGTGCTCTTTGGAGCTTAGAATGGAAAAAAATTTTGTCCCAGCTCTTGATACTAATGGGACTGAAGTGGTTGAGAGCCCCAAACTGTACCCAGGACAGGGCAGCAAAGAACTAACAGGCTAAAGTTTTACTAAAAATTAACCAGTTTCCAGGAAGTTCTTCCTTTTTTTTCTTTTTAAGATTTTATTTATTTATTTGAGAGAGAGCGAGACAAGATAGCAAGAGAGAGAACATGAGCAGAGAGGAGAGGGAGAAGCAGTCTCCCCACTGAACAGGGAGGAGAAAGTATATCCTTGGAGGTATGGACACCAAAAATACCAAGGTAGGCAAAGAAAAATACTGAGGATGAGACAAATTCTGTTATCTCTTAGGAGAAGTCTGGGAAGAGGGGAGGACTTATGTATTTAAGCCAAGGACTAAAAGATCAAAGGGGAAAACCAAAAAGCCATAGCCAGCTATAGATCACTGAATAAGAATACCAGAATGCAGTCAGAAGACAGATTAACTCACATATTGGTGTCACTGGGGTAGTAATGTGTCCTACTCCTTTGGTTCTTAAAATGGTTTAAGGTTGGCAAAGTCAGTGAGCCAGGTGGGAGTCTGATACATCTATCTAAACAGCAAATGAAGTAGAAATATTATTAATAGAAAGGTTTTCAAAAATCTCTCTTTTTTTTTTTTGAAGACTTTATTTGACAGAGAGAGTCAGAGAGCACAAGCAGAGGGAATGGCAGAGGAAGAGGAAGAATCAGGCTCCCCACTGAGCAGGGAACCCAACTGCAGGGCTTGATCCCAGGATATTGAGTTCAGGACCTGAGCTGAAGGCAGATGCTTAACCATCTGAGCCACCCAGGCACCCCTTAAAAATGTATCTTTTTCACTGGAAGTTTATGTAATATAATCAGGAACAAGAAATGCATGTTGGTTTATACTATTAAACTTTGAATAACAAGATTGATAATACACAGAATATTTTTAGGAAGATATAATCATCTTGCAACTTTAATGATACAGTCTTTTCATTATTGTTGGCACTAGAGCGCATTCAATAAGAGTGAATCATAATTAGAATTTTCTTAGGGTAAAGTTTTTGAGGAACAAAATTTTAGTTTCATAATTGGGGGAGCCTAGCTGGCTCAGTCAGTTAAACATCTGACTCTTAATCTCAGCTCAGGTCTTGGTCTTAGGGTCACGAGTTCAGGCCCTGGTCGAAGCCTCCTTAAAAAAAATAATGTAATTTAATTGGTAGAATTGATAATTAACATTTTTTTTTAAATTTACCATATACCAGTTGGAAGTACTTCTTCTTTTTTTTTTTTTTAAAGAGAAGTGGGGGGAGGGGCAGAGGGAGAAGGAGAGAGAATCTTAAACAGGCTCCACAGCACAGAGCCCATTGCAGGGCTCAATCTAACAACTGTGATATCATGATCTAAGCTGAGATCATGACCTGAGCCCAAATCAAGAGTCAGATGCTCTACCAACTGAGCTGCCCAGGTGCCCCCAGTTGGAAGTACTTCTATACATCAACTCCTTATCTGATCAAACAGCAAGAAAATTTCACAGCTGAGTTTCTCATCCAGGCAATTAAATACCAGAACCTTAAATACCCTGCTACAAAAAAAGTCCCCAAGTCTAGTTGACTTAAAAAATGATTTAGAGGGGATTCTCCTTCACCAATATTAATAATACTGCAAAGAATTAGGCTTTTTAAGTTCTGAAAATTTTTATTTTTCTAGTCATACATAATATTAATTTTATCTGTCCTCCTTGGTAATATGAAAATGTGTTATTTATCTGTAAGATAATAAACTTTTTTAAACTTAAAAGTACTTTTATTTTTATTATTTTTAACAGACTATTTTTAGAGCAGTTTTAGGTTTATAGTAAGGATTCACTAGATCTCCCATATATTCTTTTTCCACCCTCTACAAATTTCCCCTACTTTTAACATCTTGCATTACTTTGATACAATTGTTAGAATTGATGAACCAATACTAATGCATTTTTACTAACTAAAATCCATAGCTTATATTAGGGTCATATTGTACTGTACAGTTCTCTGGATTTTGGCAAATATATAATGTCATGTACCTGCCATTTACAGTATCATACAGAGTAATTTCATTGCCTTAAAAATCCCTTGTGTTCTAGCTACTCATGTATCTATTCATCCCTTCAAACCCCTGGCAAAACCACTGATCTTTTTACTGTCTCTACAGTTTTGCCTCTTCCAGAGTGCCTTGTTGAAGTATCATGCAGTATGTAGCCTTTACAGGCAGGCTTCTTTCACTTAGTGGTTGTATTTAGATTTCTTTTTTTGACTTACAGCTCAGCGCTTACTTAGTGCTAAGTAATAATTCTATTGTATGAAGGTACTATAATTTGTTTATTCATTCACCTATTAAAAGACGTTGGTTATTTTGAATTTTTCGTAATTGTGAATGTAGCTGCTATTAATGTTCATGGGCAGGGGTGCCTGGGTGGCTCAGTCAGCTGGTTAAGCATCTGCCTTCAGCTCAGGTCATGATCCCAGGGTCCTAGGACTGAGCCCTTCATTGGACTCCCAGTTCAGCAGGGAGCCTGCTTCTCCCTCTGCGGATCCCCCTGCTTGTGCTCTCTGTCTGTCAAATAAATAAGTGAAATCTTTAATAACAAAAATACTGATGTGCATATTTTTGTGCATGGATAGTTTTCAGCTTGTTTCAATTCATTTCAATTCAGTGATTGCTGGTACAATAAAACTATGTTTAATTTTCAAAGAACTGCCAAATTGTCTTCTGAAGTGGCTGTACCATTTTGTATTCCCACCAGAAATGAATGAGCATCTGCATTTGGTGGTGTTAGTTTTTTGGATTTTAGCCTAGAATATAGATGTGTATCTTGTTTTAATTTGCAATTCCTTAATGACATATGATCTTCTCATATGCTTATTTACCATCTATATCTTGTTTGGTGAGATGTCTTTCAGATCTTTTGCCCATTTTTTGATTGAGGTGTTTTTTTCCTTTCATATGTTATGCTTTTGGATTGTGTGCTTTTGGTGTTGTATCTAAAAACACATAGCCAAACACAAAGTCACCCAAATTTTCTCCTGTTATCTTCCAGAAGTTTTATAGATTTGTGTTTTGGGTCTGTGACCCATTTTAGTTAATTTTTATGACAGATGTAAGGTCTTTGTCTACATTCATTTTTTTACCTGTAGATATCGTTGTTTTAGCACCATTTATTGATAAAACTATCCTTTTTCCTTTAAATTGACTTTGCTCCTTTGTCAAATATCAGTTCACTATATTTGTATGGGTCTTTTTCTGGTTTCTCTGTTTTGTTCCACTGATCTATGTGCCTAATCTTTTGCCACTATCACACTGCCTTGAATACTATAGCTTAAAAAAAATCTTATAGTTGGGTATTAATGAATTTATAAAAAAGTAATGGAGAATTGAGAATTTTAAGTTTTAAAAGTAGATAGTCTCTATAGTATAGTATCTAGATATATTTTTCTTGAAAGTAATAATTTTGTTGTATTGATATCAATTATTTTTTTCATCTTGCTTTATTACATTGTAGCTCCAGCCCCCAGTTTGATGGCTACCATTTTTTAAAAAGATTTTATTTATTTATTTGACACACAGAGATCACAAGTAGGCAGAGAGGCAGAGAGAGAGAGAGAGGAGAAAGCAGGCTCCCTGCTGAGCAGAGAGCCTGATGCAGGGCTAGATCCCAGGACCCTGGGATCATGACTATGTGAGGTGAAGGCAGAGGCTTTAACCCACTGAGCCACCCAGGTGCCCCGATCGCTACTATTTCTATGACCTAATTTAATCTACATTTACTTTTTTTCTTGAAAAAGTTGTCACTTTCCAAATTCTACAAATTATTAATCTATTAATACTATTAATCAGTTATACTACTATTAAACTACTAATCAGTTTTAAATTGTTATGTTTCTGCTGCATTTTTCACAATAATGCATACAAAAGAGATATCTTAAATAAGGAGTACCTATTTTCCTTGGGTATATTATAGTTGGAAGCTGGAAAATAAAATCTTTCTTATTGTAGGGCAGTTAACAGAATGTAATCCATGGTGAGTAGTTGTTTGTTATCCATATAATAGACAAATTCAGGAGTTATACATGTATAGATATTCCTAGGTGAATTTAGTTTTACTTACAAATAATGTTAAAATGGATATACGTAGATTTATTTGTCTGGGACATTCATAGAACCGAAAGTGTTTTATTTATCTAACAGTTTTTTATCTAACAGTTTTTTAAGGACCAAGGGGCAATTTGGTTAAATTAGAGTAGTTAGGCATATAACAGTCTCCTTAAACCTGGCACCATCCACATCTCCCTTTTTGAAACACCAGTAGTTTAGGGGGTATTACATCATATTCATCCAGGTTCTCCTGAGTTTAAGTGGCAAACATATATGAAGCATTTTAGTTTTTAAAAATATGTATCAGTATATACTCTAGATAAGCAAGCAGGTTGGGACTTACCCAGAAAAATGACAATTTCCTCATGATTTGAAAACCAAATCATGAACTATGATGGTGCTTTGTGCTGAGTTGTGGGAAATTGAAATGATAATTCCACTAGCATGTTTTGAGCCATTTTCATTCCTTTTTTTTTTACTTTTTAAATTTTGTTATAAACATATAATGTATTATTAGCCCCAGGGGTACAGGTGTGTGAATCGCCAGGTTTGCACACTTCACAGCACTCACCATAGCACATACCCTCCTCAGTGTCCAGAACCCCATCACCCTCTCCCTACCCCCTTCCCCCCCGGCCCCCCTCAGTTTGTTTTGTGACATTAAGAGTCTCTTATGGTTTGTCTCCTTCCCAATCCAATCTTGTTTCATTTATTCCTTTCCTACCCCACAAACATCCAACGTTGCCTCTCAACTTCCTCATATCAGGGAGATCATATGATAGTTGTCTTTCTCCGATTGACTTATTTTCATTCCATTTTTATATTGTTCATGAGTCATAGGAAGGCATCCTTTAAAATAAATAATTATGAGTAGTAATACACATAGGCCTTTTATTAGCTGTGTGACTTTTAAAATTATGTAAAAAGGGCACTTGGGTGGCTCAGTCAGTTGAGCATCCAACTCTGGATTTTGGCTCAGGGCGTGATCTTAGGGTTGTGGGATGAAGCCCTTCACTGGGATCTGTGCTTGGCAGGGTGTCTGCTTCTCTCTCTTGCTCTCCCTCTGTCTCTTCCCCCACTTGCTTGCTCTTTCTCTGAAATAACTAAATCAATCTTTAAAAAATTATGTAACAGGGGCACCTGGGTGGCTCAGTGGGTTAAGCCTCTGCCTTCAGTTCAGGTCATGATCTCCGGGTCCTGGAATCGAGCCCTGCATCGGGCTCTCTGCTCAGCAGGGAGCCTGCTTCCCTCTCTCTCTCTCTCTCTGCCTGCCTCTTTGCCTCCTTGTGATCTCTGTCTGTCAAATAAATAAATAAAATCTTTAAAAATAAAAAAATAAAAAATTATGTAACAGAGAAACTTTTGGTTGTTTTAACAGACAATTTTGATACAAAGAAGAATGAACTAACAAGACAGGGCTTTATGGATCTGAATCTAATGGAAGCCAATGATCGAGAAGGAGATCCTCGTGATCTTTGGGTAACTCTGCATTCAATGGGCTACAATAAAGCTCTGGAACTGACAGAGGTAAAGCAGTCTGAAAGTTTTGCAATGGGTTTAATGTCCATAATATTTTACACCATGAAAATTTTCTTGACACATGACTTTTGAATTGGGCACTCAAATCCTTGAATTTCAATATATGAATGAATTGTGAGTGTAGCAGTGTGTTTCTGTTAGTTTATGAAAGTTCCTGTTCTTACCTGAAATTTAGTTACTTTCAGCATTGAAATAATTCAGGAACAAAAGAATTTGAGCTATGATATGCAGAAAAAAATTTGGTAATTAAAAAATTATATTTCTTAATTGACAATGGCTATTTTAGTTGCTGAAGTCTCATGTCTATAGGGAATTCTTTGTCCTAACAGAATAAAGCCTGCAAATAAGGAGAATGTGACGTATGAGAATTGGAATTCTGATTCGTGGGTTAATATCTGTAAAACACTTGGGATGTACTTGGTACATACTTACGTATATATTTGCTATCATTATTAAGATTTGCAGTAAACCAGAGAAATAATAAAAATGAGGACTTCTTAACTTCTATATTTTTGAGTCAGGTGTAAAATAAAGAAATTATGAGTTTCGGGCCATGCATCAGATAACAGTACATTTGTCATTCATATTCTTAAAAATAGTATCTGTCCTTTCTCTAAATAAATCAGCTCAGGAGGGTAACACTATCATCAACAAGCTTTAAATTTTGTGTGTGTAGAGACTTTGGTTTAAGTCCTAGCCTTGACATCATTCAAAATCCCTCATAAACCTCTTTTCTGAAAAGTTCTCTATAACTTTTTTGCCATTTTTAAAAATAAGAGGTGAGTAGTTACAATAACTTTTTACATCCTACTTACCTAATGTTCAGTGAGTCCCACATTCTGCCTATGGTGCAAAATCAGCATCTAATCTATGAATAATATTGTATCTACTACACATGCCTTCAGTTAATAAGAGAAATTAGTGAAAAGCAATTTGAGATATTCTATAGCATTTACTGATGTCATTAACCTTTGAAGCCATAGACAAGAAGGATTTCTGAGATTAAAAGAAGTTTTTTTTAAGATTTATTTATTTATTTGAGAGAGGAAGAGAAAACATGCACAGGAAGGAGCAGGAGAGGGAGACAGATCTTCAGCAGACTCCTTGATGAGCCCAGAACCCGACACAGGGATCCATCCCACACCCATGAGATCACCACCTGAGCTGAAACCAAGAATTAGACTTAACTGACTGGCTTAACTAACTGGCTTAACTGACTGAGCCAACCAGGCACCCCTGTTTTGTTTTTTAAAGGTTTTATTTTGGGGGCAGCTAAGTGGCTCAGTCGGTTAAGTGTCTGACTTCAGCTCAGGTCATGATCTTAGGATGCTGGGATCAAGTCCCGCATCCAGCTCCCTGCTTAGTGGAGAGTCTGTTTCTTCCTCTCCCTCTGCCCCTCGCCCCACTTGTGCAGCTCTCTCTCTCTATCAAATAAATAAATAAATAAATAAAATCTTTTTAAAAACTTTTAAATTAAAATAAATAAAGTTTTTTTAAAATGTTTTATTTATTTATTTGAGAGAGAGACGAGCAGGGGTAGTGGTAAAGGGAGAGGGAGAAGCAGGAAGACCAATGTGGGACTCCATCTCAGGATCCCAGGATCATGACCTGAGCTGAAGGCAGCCGCTTAACGGACTGAGCCACCCAGGCGTCCCAATAAAGGTTTTAAGTAATCTCTACGCCCAACATGCTGCTCAAACATAACCCCAAGATCAAGAGTTCTACCAAACCAGCCAGGTGCCCCGGTTGTGGCTTTTCAACAGTGAAATATTTTGACCCATCCTGAAAATAAACGTACTGTTATTAATAGTACATATTCATAAATCATAGAGAAAGAATCAACTGTATAAAATCAATTTGGAAATGCTTAGAGAGTCTTCTGGAGCATAGTCTCAGTTCATATACCACAATTTTTCCAGGGTAATTTACCTACAGATAAAGTATGGACTAACCACATCCTTCTTTATCTTAGGAAAGTTTTTCCCCAGTGATTAACATTATAGCCAGTTTATCCCTATTGGAATGAGTTGTTTCATGGAGGATTTTATCTAGTATCTAGGTGGCCATTCTGGTTTTGCCAGATCTTATTCTCATTGTTTTTAGAACACAATCATACACAGTGTTTCAGAATTTAGCAGGCCAGGTTTTGCATATCTATGATGGAATCCTTAAACTTCTCCATGGATTTGTTCTATTTTGTTGTTGTTTTATGTAAGGACTTTAATGTTTCTAAAGTGTTTCTATAGTACTTTTAAACTACTTATATAGTATCTATAATATACTATATTAGCTTTTGTGGAATTTCTTTTACTTTGAGTCTCTTCCTTTATGGTCATTATTTTAGGTATCAAATAATGTATTTGTTGTTCTTTTTTTTTTTTTTTTTTTTTAAGTAAGCTCTATACCCAATGTGGGACTTGAACTTATAACTCTGAGATCAAGAGTTGCATGCTGTACTGACTGGGCCAATCAGGCACCCTTTGTTCGTTTTTAGTTTATTTTTGTTTTTTTCTTCCCTCTTCTTCATTTAAAAAAAAGTTTTTTAAGATTTTATTTGTTTATTTGACAGAGAGAGACATAGCAAGAGAAGGAACACAAGCAGGGGGAGTGGGAGAGGGAGAAGCAGAGCTGGGAACCTGATGCAGGGCTTGATCCCAGGATCATGACTTGATCAGGACCCTTAACCTTCTGAGCCACCCAGGTGCTCCCTCCTTCTTCATTTTTAAGGGGTACTTGATCAGAGGGGGAAAATCCTCCTTTTTTTCTATAGCATTTTAAAAGAGTTATTCTAAAAGCATACTAGCTATTAGTTTATATATTTTACTGTCTTATGTCTGAGAAAAAGCCACAGTTTAGTCATTTGAATATATTTCATGGTGAGGAAACAGATTTTATGAGAGACTACTATATGTGAAGCCTGGTATTGTTTTTTGTTTGTTTCTTTCTTTAATATAAGACTCATCCTCAAACAAGTCAGGATTTGGTACGGGGGCATCCAAAAGTTCTGTTCTTGGCATGGATATTTTTGATTAACAGAATAACAGTGAAAACATTGTCCTCATTCAATAAGGGTTATAGAGTTGTTGGACTGAGAATGTTACACCAGCAAACAGTAATACAAGAAGGAGAAAATAACAACTCATAATCAACAAATTGGTATAAATATGTTGGATAGTTTCTGTTAGGGATAGGGATGTATATATGTGGTAACATTTGATTTAAAGGATTCATGTAGGGGTAGGTAGGTGGGAGGGATATGTGAATGTGAAAATAGGTAATGGGGATTAAGGAGGGCGCTTGAGATGAGCACTGGGTGATGTGTGGAATTGTTGAATCACTGTATTGTATACTGGAAACATAACACTTTATGTTAACTATACTGGAACTAAAATAAAATAAATATAAAGACAAAGGATTTATATATGTATATATTCTTGTAACTATAACAAATCTTTTCTTTTTTTTAGAATTCTGCATTGTAAGATATTTTCACACATATTACCTATTAGATATTTCCAACAACCCTTGGCAGAATATGTATTAATTATTCCCACTTTTCCTTTAAAGAAACTAAACTTCATAAAAGTTAAGTGACTACATAGCTAGCAAATGGCAAAATCCAATTACAAACCTAGATCTTCTGTTTTCTAGTCCAGTGATATTTCATTCTACTGTCTATCTTATAAAAATGACTTTATTAATCCCAAAGGTTAGAATCATTAAAAACGTCTATAAAAATAAAAAGTTCTGATCACGTTTTACTAATTTCAGGCTTTCCTATTTTGTCCCCCAAGTAAAAAGGTGACCATCAATATGTATAAATTCACTATTTATTTATTTATTTATTTATTTTAAAGATTTTATTTATTTATTTGACAGAGATCACAAGCAGGCAGAGAGGCAGGCAGAGAGAGAGGAGGAAGCAGGCTCCCCGCTGAGCAGAGAGCCCAGTGTGGGGCTCGATCCCAGGACCCTGAGATCATGACCTGAGCCGAAGGCAGAGGCTTTAACGCACTGAGCCACCCAGGTGCCCCTATTTATTTTTTTTAAGATTTTATTTATTTATTTGACAGAGAGAGATCACAAGTAGGCAGAGAAGCAGGCAGAGAGAGAGAGAGGGAAGCAGGCTCCCCGCTGAGCAGAGAGCCCGATGCAGGACTCGATCCCAGGACCCCGAGATCATGACCCAAGCCGAAGGCAGCAGCTTAACCCACTGAGCCACCCAGGCGTCCCGAAATTCACTATTTATTCAACAAATATTTATTGGATGCCTACCATGTGGTGAGTCTGTAATAAAGAGGCATGAGGATAAATGGTGAATAGAATAGTCAGAATACCTGCCTTTATGGAATTTACGTTCCACAAAGGAGAATGATTAATTAAATGGAAAATAAATAAAATCATTTAAAAAACGTTTTGAAAGAAACAAGCCATAGACCAAACTAGAGAAGAATAGTATAGGCAGGAAGGAGACTGGGAGACGCAAGCAACTCTCTCTGTAGACGTGACCCTTAAGCCTTAACCTGAAGGAAGAGAACGCGGTACCCATGTAAAAAGATGTGAAAGAACCTTCCAAGCAGATAGAATACTGTACACAAAGTCTCTGACACGGGAAAGAGCTTTATTTGTCCTAGGATCTGGATGATCAGAGTAGCAGGAATATAGCAAAGCAGGAAGACTTGGTTGGATAGAGAGACAAAGGCTCCTGTGTGCATCATCATGTTGGCTCTGGTAAAGACTAAAAGGTAGACGTTAGAAAGATCCATTTCCAAATACAGAATGTCATTTAGATCTCAGATTTTAAAGGTGCTTTTACACTAACTTTGAACTGTAAATTTGTTTTTCGGCATTCTTTTTGGTGCTCTATATCCATGATTTAAGTTTCAATTGTAAATAAATTTTTTTTTTACAGTCCTTTGAGGATTTCTTTCTGTAGCCTTAAAGTTAGAATAGGAAATTAAATAACTAATATGCTATATATTTAATTTTAAACCAAATGGAGGGATGATGCTGTGGCTGATAGGAAGATTACTGATTTGCTTGAGATTATAGTTTTCTTTCCTTTTTTGTGAATATTGTCAGTTTATATGCTAACAAAAAATAATTTATGCTTTTTTATTATTGAATTCATACTACTAAAATCTTCTAAAGGTATATGAGAAGGACAAGCTAGAAGGTGCAGTATGTCTTCTTAAACCACATGATAAACATATTAATAACAGATTATTTTTTATTTTATCAGAAAGCTAAAACAAGTTTCACTTTTTCTTTCCTATCAGGCATGCCCATTTATCATCGATATCTATGCAGACAAATGCAAGCCAAGAATTAAAGCTGTCCATATGGAAGCATGCAGTGGGCAACTTGAGAAGGCCATTTGTAAATCTGTCCTTAATAAAGGCGATGCCAGGGTAATGGATGGCTATGAAAATATAATTGTACATACTTATAAGCGTGACACCTGGATAACATCAGTTATTGAAAACAAGGTATTATTTATGAGGTGTTCTTGTGCTCGCTTCGGCAGCACATATATTTATGAGGTGTTCTCCTCATAACTGCATTGTTTACTAATATGCTCCATCTTCTTTCTTACTCTATTCTTGCACAGTAATTAATATCACATTATACTAATAATATTTATAATGGGCAATTCTTTCTTTTCAGGCTTCAAAGTCAAACCGAGCATGATAATTTTTACACATTTTTAAATTTGAGATAATTGTATTATGAAAATTAGATATCTGGAGGTCTCTGAGGATAGAGCATAATATGGGTACAAAGTATTTTATTTAGTTTGTTATTAAAAATCTTCAAACAGGGGCACCTGGGTGGCTCAGTGGGTTAAAGCCTCTGCCTTCAGCTCAGGTCATGATCCCAGGGTCCTGGGATCAAGTCCCACATCGAGCTCTCTGCTCAGCAGGGAGCCTGCTTCCCTTCCTCTCTCTCTCTGCCTGCCTCTCTGCCTACTTGTGATCTGTCTGTCAAATAAATAAATGGGATCTTTGAAAAAAAAAAAATGAAAAAAAAAATCTTCAAACATACATAACTATTTCAAATAACAGACATTGGGTTTTAAAGAAATATAGACAAAGTAAAGAAGAAATTTAGCCCTACTTCTTCCACAATATTCTTGAAATATTAGAAATTCTATATACTGTCCTCATTTTATCTAATATATTGCACTGCCCAGGACCTATTTTTATCAAGCCAATTATTGCTAACTCTAGCTACCATCCTGCTACTACTGATATTGCAGGCCAAGAGAATATAAATGCTTAGAGATACTCAGCTTTCCAGAAACATAAATTTTCATAAAATCTTACTCAAGATGGCTGGATTTTTAGGACTATTGGCTATTTCTTTTAGTTCCTGGTGATACTTAACATTATTTTTATGCTTACCATGAATTTCTTAAAGTGCTTAAAGTTTGGCTGAGTATTGAGTCAATGTGAATATATACTATGTAACTAACTCTTCTAGTCACAATAGAGACCACTATCAGTTGTAATATGGTCTCTGCTTTCAAGGAGTTTTGGCCTAGTTGGGAAGACAAAATTAATACTCTCAAAATAGATCAGAGAATAATTAAATGTTAAATTATCTAGTACTGCTTACTTGTGCAGTAGTTTTACTGTATTTGCATCTCTTGTGCTTGATGTTAATTTGGACTATACAAGATAGGGAAAGACTTGTGATTAGGGGAAGGGGACGGTGGTATGGGATTGGAGACAAACTAGGATTAGATATGCAGAGACAGCCATTAGAAGCAGAGAAACGGTGTATGGAGTAATATGTAAGAGGGTTAATGTGGAGAGTAGAGGAAATAGTGGGAATATCTTCTATGTAGAAACAGAGAACTTTATTTGGAGGAGTACTTCAAAGATAAAAAACATAGGTGGTATGGTTACAGGTTGTATATATTATCTTGAAAATGAGGTAGAGGACTTGGACTTCATAAAAAGTTAGGGTCCCCAGCTAGGAGATTCCAGTCTTCAAGTGGATCATAAAGCTTTGGAGGGTGATTCCTAAGATCCAGCATGCCTTCCCTTCTGCTCTGTTTTATTAAGACTAAACGGGTGGATGGGAGTCACTATCTTAACCACAGGTTCTCTGTTCTGTAGTTAGCTATCATTTCTCAACCCTCCATCTCTTTCCTTTCCCTCAAGGAAGATTAAACTTCCCTGCACCAAAATGATGTAATAATAATAATATTTTAGAGTTTCCCATTTGTCAGGCACTTTACATTTATTAACACATTTACTTCTCACAACAACCCAATGAGGTAAGTACTAACCACATTTTACACACAAAGAAATTGAAGCATGGGGATGTTAAATAACTTGCAGAAGGTCACATGCTGAGTAGTAGAGCTGAGAAATGAATCCAAGTAGTATAATGTTATACTGCCCCCTTGTAGTCACTAGGGAGTGCTTGTAGCTTTCTTAGCAGGGGCATACTTTGGTGCCTACATTTCTTTCATTCACCAGCTTCAGAGGCTATCTAATATCTATGATCTATTACTCAAGTATTACTTCTTCCTTAAGGTCTTCTTGCTAACCCAGTTTGAGCTAATGTTTCTGTGTTTCTATGGTATTTTCTATGTTTCTGTAGACCCTGTGAATACCTCTATCACAAGACTTACAAAATGTTTATAATAATCATTTTATTTGTTTGTATTTATTAAAGAAAGGACTGGCAACTTATGAAATTTTTTTTATAGTCAGATAATAAAGTGATTATTCACATCAACAATGAGCTAAGTAAAAACTGCGTAAATAACAGAGGACTCAACATATTTGCAGTAGAAGTGGCATCAAAATCTACAATGGTAATGTATTGTTTTCTAATTAAAGCTTTTTTATTGTTTGAAAAAACATTTTTACTAATAATACTATGAATAAGTGGAAGTATGAAATAAAGTAGAAAATTATTCTAAATATGATATTCATATTATTATCATCCTATATTAGGGGATTTTTGTTCTAGTTCAGTTCTCACTATTTGGTCCAGTGATTATGAGAGATTCACTTACCCACTCTGTTCCTGTCTCTTTAAATGTAAAATTTATCTAATATTACTAGTGTTAGATAGTTCACAAGGTTAATGTAAAGATAAAAATAAAATGGTGTACATGAAAACACTTTGCAACATCATATAGAAAGACAAAGTAATATTTATAATAAATGGGAATTTTGCTAATCCAAAATATTTTTATCTACATTATTAAGATTTTCCAAAGTAACCTGAGAGAGAAAAGGCCTCTTAAATTTTAGATAACAGCCATCTAAGTCAAGAGCCAGGAACAGCTGTAGTTTCTAGTGTTAGCAGAGCTGTGGGTTTCTAATTTAGCTAGGGGTTCAAAGGCAGGGACTCTGAAACTGGTCTAGTGAAGGGAAAAAAGAAAAAGCCTTCTGTTCTTACTGTTTCTTCATTCAGTCCATGAAATCCTAAAACATTCTAGAACTGAATAAAGAGGAGAGAGTCTACAGAATCCCAAAGAGAATTTTAAGAAAATGCTCTAGGTTTAGCGAAAAATTATACTCCCCTTTCCATTACTACCTTTTCTACTACTCCTACCTCACATTTATATACACCAAATATCAACTACTATATTTGAGTAGAATTTATGCTGGATTATTCTGTTAGACATCAGATCATAGATTGTAGGTATCCACTAAGGACAAATAGTATAGAATTTTATCTGCACAGGGATATTTTTTGCATAGGGCCTAGAAATGTTACCCTGTTTAAAAAGTAGCCAAAAATAACAATATGTAAAAGGAAAGTAAAAGTTTTCTATTTTTATATGCAGGTTTGTCAACATGTAATGCCTCTGAATGAACGACAAGAATGGATATATCATTGTGTATATTCCCTTGTATCTTAAATATTGTTTTCTACTTGAGGCTGTCAAGCTAAGAATTCTTCCGGGTTTAGTCTGTTATTTGTTGTTAAACTAAATGCTAATCAATTTAACTGATGTACATAAACAATCTATTTAATTTGTATGTGTTTATATTTTATACCCATGTTATATACTTTATGATTAAAGTATAAATATAAAATAGAAATAATGTTTTTAATGTGTGACTTTCTTATTAATTTAATGAGAAATCTGGGCATATTTCATCTACCAATAGTAAATCAAAATAAAATTACCAGTAGGGGCACCCAGGTGGCTCAGTGGGTTGAGCCTCTGCCTTTGGCTCAGGTCATGATCTCGGGGTCCTGGGATCGAGCCCTGCCTCGGGCTCTCTGCTTGGTGGGGAGCCTGCTTCCCTCTTCTCTCTGCCTGCCTTTCTGCCTACTTGTGATTTCTCTCTCTGTCGAATAAATAAAATCTCTAAAAAAATAAATAAAATTACAGGTAAGCTTTTAAAAAGTAGTATTTGATGAATTCTACAAAATCCTGTATACTTTTGATTTAGTCTTACTGACCAAAAATAAACTCAAAGAAAATGAAAATAGGCCAACTGCAGCTAGTGCCTTGGGCTCTCACCCTGTCTTCTCACCTTTCTGTCCCAGGAACCCAAAAGGTCACAGACTCCCATCCGTGCCACTGTGGTCACAAGTATGTGGCTGTGGGAAGACCAGGGAGCCTCCTGGGCCCCTTCTCTCTGCTGCTGCTGATGTATAGCCCCTTCAAAACCTGCCTTTCCACCAGCCAGCCTCTACTCCTGATGCACCTTTTCAGCTTTGAACTGATGCTTCTTCCTCCAGTCCCTTCTGGCCCTGTAGGTATTCAAGCCCTGGAAGCTGTTCCACCATCGTCCATACTGGCAGCCATTTGGCAGGCGGTATGATTGGAGCAACAGGTCTGGAGTGGGATGTTGAATTTACTTCTGAGGGGATTCTTGTCTTAATGTACCATAGCACAGTAGACATGACAACTGATGGTAGTGGTTGATGAGTGATTTGACATTTGAACAAATGAGAAAACTTAAACTGCAGCAAATCACAAATTCAGGGATGATTTCCCTGATGAGAGGATCTCTAACCTGAACCATAATCTCATAACTCTCTTAGATGTCAGAGGCCATGCAAATATAATGCTGGTGCTCTAAAGAAATGTATATGCAGTTTCTTCAACTATACAGTCTGCTCTGGTATCATCTGTCCTTTCTTGCCAAAAATGATCTATAAGATGAGGCAGATCAGAATGTAATATAATAGCATTAACTCACAGAACCTGGAGCCTTAGCCATCCAGGAGATGGGAAAGCACACTATGATACATGTGTTTCAGTTCATTTTTGCAGCAGTAGACATTTTACTGGATTAGAGCATGCATAGTATCTTGTGGTACCTGTATGGAATTTCAGCTTTCCTCATGCAAAATGATGTTGTATCCCTGAACTACTCAAAGAAGTGGTTAGCTAAAGGCATTCAAGTTGTTTCTGGGGAAAATTTTTCCCTCCTTTCTTTTGTTACTAAACTCAAGCTTGTCCGAGAACCTGATACACAGTATGTCTGAGAGCCAAGTTTTTAAGCAAAGGGAGCTTTATTATCAGAAGAGCAGCCCAAGAAGAAGGCAGAAGATTGTTCCCAAATCTGCCTTGCCCTTTTGAGCCTAAGGACAGTTTGTATATGTTTGGGGAAGGAGGTGAATACATGAGAGGAGGGTGAAGAGTTTCTTGAAGCATGAAGAGAGAGGCCTTGAAAGAATCTGGAGGTATGCATTCTTCCAGACAATGAGGGGCCGTTTGGGACCTGGTATGATCTAATACATCAGATAATTTCAAGACAAATGTTCCCCATTAGGTTTCTACAGTCAGTGGGTAAATAGGGAGTAGTAGTGATTGATCATGTATGAAGTTAAGAGATGCATAAAACATAAGTAGGGAACAAAATAGAATGTGGAGCTAAGTTAATGCAACTAATACAACTATAGTTCTGCCTCTGCTTTCAAAACAGGTCTAGGAACCAAGTATCTAGCCTCACTTTCTAGAGTCATTGGCTGGTCTAAGAGTCAAATAGACATTAGACGTTAACAGGAGAAAAAGAAATTTCATTATGTACATATGGGAGCCCAAGAAAGACATGAGACTCGCAGGCAGTCAACCAGTTGAGGCTTATATACCATCCTGAGCAGAGGAGAGAGGATAGGAGTCTGGGGCTTCAAAGGGGAAGAAGACAATTTACAGGAAGATGAGAAGAGTGAATGTTAGGTAAACAAATGTTTGCCATGCCATGCAGATAAGTCTTTCTGATATAAGAAAATTATCTCTAGTAATGGCTCTCTGGTACAGGCCATCTATCTAAATTCTTTTAGGCAGTTAAGTGAGAGGTAATAAGCTTTTCCCAAGTCAGGTGGGTCTTAATTGCCTTCAGCTGAAAACAATCCACATGTTAAAGGAGCACGTTTTGAGGTGGCAGATTCTGCTACCTCTCAATACGTTTGATAAAATGTGGCTATGAGTCCCATCTTGGTTCCATCTGTGTCACTGACAGCAACCTGAGATCATGCCCTGTCCCGAAATCAAGAGTCAGATGCTTAACCTACTGAGGAACCCAGATGCCCTATAGTGTATATTTTAAAGTCTTCTCTGTGATATTCTTCAGATTTTCTTCTCATCTCTGACATTTCTTTTCACCCACACTTCTGTAGCTTCTTCCATTTTCCACATTGTCTCACTTCAGGCCATTTGGATGCAATGTTTCTTTCTACCTATAGAAGAGTAATTATTGGAGTGCCTGTGTAGCTCAGTTGGTTAAGCCGCTGCCTTCGGCTCAGGTCATGATACCAGGGCACTGGGATCAAGCCCTGCATCGGGCTCCCTGCTCAGCAGAGAGCCTGCTTCTCTCCCTCTGCCTGCCACTCTGCTTACTTGTACTCTCTATCTCTGTCAAATAAATAAACAAAATCTTAAAAAAAAAAAAAAGAATAGTAACTGTCTCTCTATTCCCTCTTCTTCCTTCAGATCTCAGTGAATATGTCATTTTTTCTAAGACTCCTTCCCTGATTAAGGCCCTACAAAGACTACTTTGGTGGCCCCAAAAGTTCATGCTTATTCTTTGTTGTAGCACTCATCATACTGTACGGGAATAACTGTTTAGTTTTACCTGTAAAGGTAAAAGGCTGAAAGCAAGGACAGTTATAATTCCAGTATATAGCATAGAATCATAATAGATATGCAATAAATATTTGCTGGACAGTAGAATAAAGTGGGCAGAAAATTAAACTAAACTTACCTGCAGTATGAATTTTTCCTAATTTTAGGACATATTAAAAATAGACACATAAGGACGCCTGGGTGGCTCAGTGGGTTGGGCCTCTGCCTTGGGCTCAGGTCATGATCTCAGGATCCTGGGATTGAGCCCCGAATCGGGCTCTCTGCTCAGCAGGGAGCCTGCTTCCCTCTCTCTGCCTGCCTCTCTGCCTACTTGTAATCTCTCTCTCTGTGTCAAATAAATAAATAAAATCTTTAAAAAAAATAGACACATAAGAAAAAATGGCTCATTACTATTAAATTCTGTTTACCCAGATTTTGTTTTTCGTGTCATTAACTAACAGATTAAGACAACTACATTTAATAGTTTTGTTGATTTTTCATTAGATACTCTAGTAGATCTGGTGTTTTTTTTTTTAAGCCAGAAGCCTTCTTTTAGATCTATTTTTGGTGTAGGTTGAATATGATACAGAAATTTAATACACCACACTAATCATATTTTGGATATAATCCAGGAAAATGAAAATATATTTCTGATTTTGGCCACCAGAGGGTGAGCATATTACTTATTATTCATAATATTCATTAGAGGGAGATAGAGAAAATGAAAGAGAGAGACCGATTGATAATATTTCTCAGCACTGGGTTAAGTCCTTTATGACTTCTAAGACTGCTTTGGTGACTATATTATATATTAAGGATCTATCTATAAGAGACATATGCACCCACCCTATTAGAGAATATATAAAAATTATTTCTAACTTGTGAGGTAGTTACTAAGTCGTCTTCTCTTAAAAAGATACTGACTCGCTTCTTTGTGAAGTTACAAGTATAAGGACATATTAAGATGGCCCTGCTAGCTTTACCTAGAAGTATAAAGCCTATGTTTGCTACTCAGCTTAGCTTGAGTAAAACAAAAACAAAAACAAACAAACAAAAAACCATAATGATTGGAGGAGAAAGATGGCAAATAGTGGAAATAAATTAGGGAAAGCAGACAAAATTAATGTGAGAGACAATTTGAGGGGGCAGGACTGAGAATGGTTGCTTAAAGTGTAAGAGGTAAAGGATATTGCCTGCTTAAAAGTATCTGTACTTGTTAACTATGGCTAGTTTTGTCTAAGGAAGATGAAGAATAGGATTCTCAGTTCTTATGCCACTTATTCACAGTGGCTTATATTTGTGATATTTGACCAAAGTTAATTTGTACTTTAAAAATGGATTCTTGGCTGGGCGCCTGGGTGGCTCAGTGGGTTAAAACCTCTGCCTTCAGCTCGGGTCATGATCCCAGGGTCCTAGGATCCAGCCCCACGTCCGGCTCTCTGCTCAGCGGGAAGCCTGCTTCCTTTCCTCTCTCTCTCTGCCTGACTCTCTGCCTACTTGTGATCTCTGTCAAATAAATAAAATCTTAAAAAAAAAAAGGATTCTTGGGGCACCTGGCTGGCTCATTCCTTAGAGCATGTGACTCTTGACCTCAGAATAGTGAGTTGAAGCCGCACCTCGGGCATGGAGACTACTTAAAAAAAAAATTATCTGTACTTGTTTTATATAACATGAATAATAAGAAATACGTTCTCTTATTTTTAAAAAATATTAACAGTTCTAAAGTTATATATTAAGGGGCACCTGGGTGGCTCAGCCAGTTAAGCATCTGACTCTTGATTTTGGCTCAGGTCATGATCTTGGGTGGTAAGATCAAGCCCTGCATCGGGCTCTGCGCCTAGTGGAGCGTCTACTTGAGATTCTCTCTTTTCTCTCTCCCTCTGCCCCTTCCTACCTCCAGCCCCGCGTTCGTGTGTACTCTCTCTCTAAAAATAAATAAGTCTCCAAAAAAAAAGATATATATTAATGTTAAAAAGAAGACCTGCATATTATAAAGGGGTTAGAGGTATGGTTCCATTCTCCCAAAATTAAAAAATATATATTTTTCAATTTATTTTAGACACAATTTTTTAAAGTATTTATTTATTTATTTGACAGAAATCACAAGCAGGCAGAGAGGCAGGCAGAGAGAGGGGGAAGCAGGCTCACCGCTGAGCAGAGAGCCTGATGCAGGGCTCAATCCCAGGACCGTGAGACCATGACTTGAGCCGAAGGCAGAGGCTTAACCCACTGAGCCACCTAGGTGCCCCTGTTTTAGACACAATGGATAAATATCCAACATTTTATACATATTCTTAATTTTATTCTTTCCTTTACAATTTAACACAAGACCAACCAACTTAAATTCATTGCCAGCTTAAGTTCAGTCATGTGAATGAGGCTAAGGTAAATAAAGTATTGCTGGTTATAGAATTCCAGTGCTGTAGGCTTTCTAGGAATTTCAGACATGAGTATGCAGCATTGCTAAAAAGTAAATTTCTCGGGGCGCCTGGGTGGCTCAGTGGGTTAAGCCTCTGCCTTCAGCTCGGGTCATGATCTTGGGGTCCTGGGATCGAGTCCCGCGTCGGGATCTCTGCTTGGCGGGGAGCCTGCTTCATCCTCTCTCTCTGCCTGACTCTCTGCCGGCTTGTGATCTCTCTGTCGAATAAATAAATAAAATCTTAAAAGTCTTAGTACTAAAAATTTTTTTTAAAAAAGTAAATTTCTCTGTGCCTTTTTCTAAATATCTGTTGCAAAAAATTAGGCTTATCTTTTGAATTGTTTTCTTACAAGGGAATAAAAATTTAGGTGACAAGGCTGGTAAATGGTATGTGGGGATATCCAATTAGCAAGTTTCTATTACATACTGCATTAGTTATAATAGAGAAGTAGTAGACATGATCTCTGACCTCAGAAAAGGAAAAGCTGAGAAAATGTGTTACATATTAGCCTATTAAGGAATAATATTAAGTCTTAAATCAGTAAGCACTGATCGTTAAGCATACAATACAGGTGAAGGCATGGGAAAAAAAAAAGGAGGGGAAGGCTTGTGCAATTTTTTTGATGGGAATAAGACTCCCAGAAGATTGAAGGAATGAAAGAAGGGTAGTTTGAAGCTAAATAGTGCTTTGTTTTTAGTCATACAGTACAATGTATTTTTTTTAAGATTTTATTTATTTATTTGACAGACAGAGATGACAAGCAGGCAGAGAGGCAAACGGAGAGAGGGGGAAGCAGGCTCCCTGCTGAGCAGAGAGCCCAATGCGGGGCTCGATCCCAGGACCCTGAGATCATGACCTGAGCCGAAGGCAGAGGCTTTAACCCGCTGAGCCAACCAGGTGCCCCAGTACAATGTATTTTTAAATTTAAATAATATAAAGCACATTTTAATAACTATTTTTTTAAAAGATTTTATTTATTTATTTGTCAGAGAGGGAGGGAGAGAGAGCAAGCGAGCACAGGCAGACAGAGTGGCAGGCAGAGGCAGAGGGAGAAGCAGGCTCCCTGCCAAGCAAGGAGCCCGATGTGGGACTCGATCCCAGGATGCTGGGATCATGACCTGAGCCGAAGGCAGCCGCTTAACGAACTGAGCCACCCAGGCGTCCCACATTTTAATAACTATTAAAGGAAATGAAGCATGAGTTTTTTTGTTTTTTTTTTTTTGTTTTTTTTTTTATTTTTATTTTTTATAAACAAATTTTTATCCCCAGGGGTACATGTCTGTGAATCGCCAGGTTTACACACTTCACAGCACTAACCATAGCACATACCCTCCCCAATGTCCATTACCCCACCCCCCTTTCCCTCCCTCCTCCCCCCCGCAACCCTCAGTTTGTTTTGTGAGATTAAGAGTCACTTATGGTTTGTCTCCCTC